>JAOPHQ010005840.1:0-36738 GCA_030340625.1 Merluccius polli | reverse complement strand
CATCGTGCGCAGCCTCTCCTTCGTGCCCGGGCAACGACCACGAGATGTCCAAGCACCCGGGCCTGCTGCTGCTGCTCGGGCCGCCTGGTGCTGCTCCACCACCGGCACCCCGAGCGCAAGCAGGCGCCGCTCACCTACGAGAAGGACGAGGAGTCGGACGAGGGCGTGGGCCAGCGGGACGAGTGGTGGTGGGACTGCCTGGAGCTGCTGCGGGAGAACACGCTGGTGACGCTGGCCAACGTCTCGGGCCAGCTGGACCTGTCGCTCTACCCCGAGAGCATCTGCCTGCCCCTGCTGGACGGCCTGCTCCACTGGGCCGTGTGCCCCTCGGCCGAGGCCCAGGACCCCTTCCCCACGCTGGGGCCCCACGGCGCCCTGTCCCCCCAGAGACTGGTCCTGGAGACCCTCAGCAAGCTGAGCATCCAGGACAACAACGTGGACCTCGTCCTGGCCACGCCCCCCTTCCGCCGGCTGGAGAAGCTCTACGCCATCCTGGTGCGTCTGATCGGCGACCGCAAGGGTGGCGGTGTGCCGGGAGATGGCGGTGGTGCTGCTCGCCAACCTGGCGCAGGGCGACGGCATGGCGGCGCGCGCCATCGCCGTGCAGAAGGGCAGCGTGGGCAACCTGCTCGGCTTCCTGGAGGACAGCCTGGCCGCCACGCAGCTGCAGCAGAGCCAGAGCTCCCTGCTGCACCTGCAGGGGCTGCACTTCGAACCCACCAGCCCCGACATGATGCGGCGGGCGGCGCGGGCCCTGCACGCCTTGGCCAAGGTGGAGGAGAACCACTCGGAGTTCACGCTGTACGAGTCCCGACTCCTGGACCTCTCGGTGTCGCCGCTCATGAACTCACTGGTGTCCCACGTCATCTGCGATGTACTCTTTCTGATCGGCCAGTCATGACAGCTGTAGGGAGCTGTGTGGCTCCACCTTTTTTTCCGAGGGGAGGGGGAAGGAGGGGAGGGGAGAGGAGAGGGGGGGGGCGGGGGCGACGGCGGTCGGGCCGGACAGCCCTGTCCCCCCCGTCTCTCCTTGGTAAACCTGGCTTGTATGTTTAAAAGGGGGTCGGGGAAAGCGCAAATGACTGTTTTTAATTTATGCAAAACCCTTCAGATTCCATTCTCGAGACCCCGCCCCCCCCCCCCCCCCCCCCCCCAACCCCTCCCTCTCAGCCCGTCCGCTCACTCCAGTGAGGTGGGGGGGGGGGGGGGGGGGGGGGCAGAGAGGAGAAGCTCATGGACACTACTTGTTTCCGTGGACACCGACGAGATGAGACACACAGCAGGACACCACGGTCGAGAGACGGCTCTGCACTTGGAGGAGGGAGGGAGTGGGGGGGGGGTGGGGGGGGGGGGGGGGGGGGGGGGGGGGGAGAAAGTCGGGGGGGGGGGGGGGGGGGGGGGGAGGGGTACTTTTTAATAAAGATAAATAAAAATAAGTACATAGCTGAAAAACAAAAACTCTAACCAAAGTTGCTGTCTCGTTTACAGTAAGTTTGGGAGACACGGTTGTGCCCTAGTCCCCCCCCCCCCCCCCCCCCCCAAAAGCCCACCCGCCCCCCACACACACACACACACACACACACGTGGAATCGGCGTGCGGCCGGCGTGAGGTGACCTGAGGCAGACTGAGAACAAGTGGCCTCCTGGTTTAAGAGCTGCCGTAACGGGGATGACTTCTCCCCCCAGGACAGCAGCAGACACCCCCCCCCCCCTCCCCCCCCCCACACCCCCCCCCCCCCCCCCCCCCCCCCCCCCCCCCCCCCCTCCGCTGCCCATCGACACCTTCACCAGGACGGCCTGTGCAGCGTGCAGTAGATTGTAGGACATTTTCTGTACCGTACTGCTGAGTGTAAAGCATTCTGTAATCACACACACACACACTTCAAAACACACACACATTCGCACTTCAAAACACACACACACACACACAGAAGCTGACACGTGTGGCTGTTCCTAGAGATCCATGGTCATTTTAGTTGTTTTTTTTTTGTTGTTGAAAGAGAAATAAAAAAAGAGAAACACGACGGCTTTCTTCCCCAAAGTATCGAGAACCTACAACACCCTTACCTCCTCCTCTCTTTTATCCCTTGATTGTATGAATACCCGTATGAGAAGAAATCACCTCCTTAGGACTTGGTTTTCAACTTCAGATACAGCGTTGCTGTGGTGTATATATGATGTTGTACATTACACTTTCCCCCCTTTTCTTGGTGTCTGTCTCTCTGTCTGTGTCACTATTCTCACAGTTGTGGTCGGTGAGGGATTGAGGCTGACAAACCCAAGGAGTCTGGTTCATATTCGCCAGGCCCGTCGAAACACAGGCCCCACCGCCGCTCCGCCGCTCTCTCACTATAGTACAGCAGACACGGCTGAAATCTCTCATCTCCCGGTACAACAGAAATAAACTTTAGATGAAGTACACATTTGACAATTTTTTCTCCTGTAATATGGATTCTGCATATTTGTATTTCAGACTATGTAGCTAAGACATCATGTAAATTCCTCCCTTTTCCTTTTTTGGCTCAATGAATATCATTTATTCAGTATGAAATCTTTATACTATATGTTCCACGTGGTAAGAATAAATGTACATTAAATCTTCTGTAAGCTGTTTACTGGTTTCGTTTCTGTGGATGTGAGATGTGTTACACGCAAATACATTTGGATGGGACTGTGGTATGGTGCTACAGATATACAGGCACATGCGCAAATTGGTCTGAATAAATACACACAATTATCACGGATAGTAATGCCAAAAAGTGCATGAACAGTGGGCCCCCAGTTTAAAACTTGATTAATTAAAGATCTACACATCTTTAATCTACAGATATACATTGAAAATCTACAGCACATTATTCGGACTCAGAAACAGATTAATACCACCAGGCAAAAACATAAGTTTTAATATACATCGTATAATTTTGTATTATGTATATATTATATTATGTAATACAATTTTACCACATTTGCCAAATTGCTGAATATCACAAAATGTATACATATTGTACTCCTAAACTGCATGAACCGAAGAAACCCAACTCAATTATGTCACACTAGACAAGCAATTATACAAAAGCTATATATGTTTAGAGAAACCTTGTGTTCAGATGGAAAGCTTCTTTAATGGGGACATTGGTCGTTTATTATAAGGACGTTGGTCGTTTATTATAAGGACACTGAGTCGTTTATTATAAGGACATTGGTCGTTTATTATAAGGACGTTGCTTTGTTCTGCGCTCAATGGCAAGAGGATGGACAGTTTGCTGGGAGAGTCGGATTCCTTCAGTTGCTTTAACATAAATCAGTCAGTTTTAATACAGAGAGCTAATTAGTTACAAATAAAGAAAAACGAACGTTACCCCAAATCAAGTGTGTACGGAAAAACGTTTGATTTTTTTTTTTTTGTTCGTACAAACGTCTCGTATTCGAAGCCACTCCAACTTTTACTTTGAAGGGACAGTTTGGGGGGGGGGGGACACCCGGAAGTGAACGATTCAGTTGAAACCTCCAGCCGCTGCGGCTGCAGAGCGAGGAGACGACAACAACAACAACCGGACTGTCGTTAAAACAATGTCCTCGACGCCCGCCGCCCGCCTCGCCTCGCCGGGCTGCACGAGCCCAACTCGCCGGGTGTCCGCTGACGAAAAGTTGGTCTCGAGTCGGGGAGACGATGGGCTGAGCGGCCGCCGCGCGCCATTAGCAGCCCGCGTGTAGCTCGCTATTTAGCCAGTTAGCTAGCGAGAGAGCTAGCTGGCTAGCGCTAGGATGCCCCTCGGAGCCGACGCTTGGCTAAGGCTGTCTGGGTTCCTGTGACCACCATGGACGTCCGAGTAGTGCTGCACTTCGCGGTCCTGACGCGAGCCCTGTCGCTGTTGCTGCAGGTCGGTGGTTTTATTTTATTTACATTTACATTTACATTTGGTAACGCGGTCGTGTCTGTATTGGTTAGTCTCGGTGTCAGCCACTCGGATGCGTGCGCATCTCTAAGTCACAATAATGGCAGCGCTGTGGTTTCTTATATATACATTGTTAAGAATAAATAATAACATATGTACCAACAGGCTGTAATATCCTCACATAGCCACAAGGGAACAGAAAGAAATATATAACTTGTATTAACCGCACCTGGCCACCAGATGGCGGCACACATAATACACTGGGGGCGGGCGCTAAACACTAGCCAATCAGAGCATAGTATGCGTCATAGAGGCCACGCCTGCCCAGGTACTACCAAACCACACATCCGGGGGAAGAGCAGAAACCCCCAGGCAGCGTATCTGTTAAGATATCCAGCCAAGGGGGAGCTCCACGCGTGAACTATACATACCTCTCCTTTTGCTTCATAGATAAATACCTAAAGCTAAACAAATAAAGTGAGTTAAAAGCGGTCCTGTGTCGGGGGGCCTTCTTCCTCAATGAACATCACTACAACATAAACGTGTGTGTGTGTGTGTGTATTTAGTTAATGGCGAGATGTGGTCCACTGTCTTCCTATAGGCTCTGTTCAACGCCGCCATCCCTGACCACGAGGCGGACGCCTTCAGACCCCCGAGGATTGAGGAGCCCCTGTACCTGGACCCGGTGGTGGAGGGCTGCCTGGGCGGCCTGTCCCACTGGGACGCCGAGCACTATCTCTTCATCGCCGAGAGGGGCTACCTGTACGAGCACAACTTCGCCTTCTTCCCCCTGCTCCCGGTGGTCCTGCGAGGCCTGGCGGAGACCCTGCTGTGGCCCCTCAGCGGCTGGCTCTCCGTGAGGGGGAGGCTGCTGGTGGCCGTTGCCCTGGGCAACAGTGCCCTCTTCCTCCTCAGCGCGGTGGCGCTGCACGCCATGAGCCGGGCGGTCCTGCAGGACAGGCGGCTGGCGCTGCTCTCCAGCCTGCTGTACTGCCTGACGCCGGCCAACGTCTTCATGACCTCCGGCTACTCGGAGAGCCTGTTCGCCGCGCTCACCTTCGGCGGCCTCTTCCTGCTGGAGAAGGGGTTCACCTTCAGGGCCTGCCTGGCCCTCGGCATCGCCACGGCCGCCCGGTCCAACGGGCTGGTGAACGTCGGGTTCCTGCTGTACCTGCCGTCGCTGCGCGCGCTGTCCCAGATCCGGGCGTACCGCGCCACGACCGCGGGTCGCAGCAAGGCGCTGCGCTACGCGTGGGTGGTCGCGCGTCTCCTGGTCACCTCGCTGCTGGGCACCGCCATCATAGCGCTGCCCTTCTGCGCGTTCCAGTACTACGGCTACCGGACGTTCTGCACGCCGTCCACCTCGCTGGAGCGCATCCCGCCGGCGCTCGTCTCCCTGGCCGAGAGGAAGGGCTACCGGATCCCGGATGAAAACGGGCCCCCGCCGCTGTGGTGCATGAGGCCCCTGCCGCTGCTCTACTCCCACATCCAGGACGTGTACTGGGATGTGGGCTTCCTGCGCTACTTTGAGCTGAAGCAGATACCCAACTTCCTCCTAGCTCTGCCTATGGCCAGCCTGGGCATCGTGGCGGCGTACGCCTACTACCAGGCCAACCCGGACATGTGTCTCAGACTAGGGCTCTGGGAGAGCGCCAGTCGGCGTCTGGACAAGCCCACACCGGGTTTTTTTAACCCCAAGGTGTTTGTGTATGTTGTACATTCCTCTGTCCTTTTGTTATTTGGGACATCGTGTATGCATGTGCAGGTAAGGACATCTCTGGATCGGGATTGACTTGCAATTGAAAAAACGCATGGGAAATAACAGAATAATATGAATGATAATATAGCACATAGCCGTATATCGATTATATAGTCTTTGTTTTTTCTAAATTTGTCTAGGTTTTGACCAGATTCATGGCGTCGTCCTCTCCGGTCCCCTTCTGGATAAGTGCTCATCTGCTCCTGCTCAACGAGCCGCTGCTTCATCGAAGGAAAACCTCGGTACCCAATGTACAGCTACGGTCGCACAACTCCTCCAGGAACGGGTGCACAAACCCGCTCCACAACCCCGTCAGTGCACTGCTGCCCCACTGGAGGACCTGCTCGCCCACCACGCAATGCATCCTGGGATACTTCCTGTCCTACTGGGTGTTGGGCCTGGCGCTCCATTGCAACTTCTTGCCCTGGACTTAAGACGCGACATGCCTCTCGACTCCTAATGCAATACTTTTAAGTGAGGGCTGGGCGATGGTATTTTAAAATCTATTGGTATGATAAATAGTTTTTTGCTCATAATCAAATCACACTTTAAAAGTCAAAGCCATAAAGTAGGGACTTTATTGCATGATATTTCATTACCAACCCCCCCCAACATAAAAAAGAATGGCATCAAATTACTTCAAGTGTAGTGACGGGATTATTAGTATTTATATTTTTCTTCTGTTTCAATTGTGATTCCTCATTGCATTTGCACAGCTTTATCAAATGTCACCGCTAGGGAGTTTCCAGAAATAAAGACTTTTCACGTGAGCTCACAAAAAGTTACTTTGAATTTTTGGTGGCACATTTATTTATTTAGCAGATATCCATATCTTGTCAGATACGGCCCAATTATAAAAAATCATCTTTGGGATAATCATTCACCATAATGCAGATAGTTTTCATTCATCTCTCTGACCAATATTGGTCAACTTTTATTTCAAATCAAGTACATTTTATTTCTCAGTGGCGGTCTCAAAGGTCTTCACCGGCCCACACGATACAACCCTAACCCTCAGCCCTGTAAAGGATAAGGAAAAACTCAAAAACCTTAAAACGACCAAGTGCAAAAGTGTAATACATTATTAAAACTTAAGAAAAAGCTTTATGATGGTAGTCTTGATCTGCAAGTAGGCAACTCGGTAACAAAAAATAGTCTAGATTATTATATAGTCTAGGACCAACTAGCGATGTAGGCCTACACATAAAAGGTTCCTCTTTTTTTATGAAACATTTAAACATCACCGTGATCGGCTTATTAAAAATGTGAGGATCAATGGTCAATATTTATAGTGAATAAATATATTCTATTTTTTTGAAGATTTAAAGGAAATTGTGCACATACAATCACTCCTTAGCCTAGTCAAATTCATCAAAATCTAAAAGCAATCTAAAACTTTGTGGTCTTATAAGATAAGCTAATATTTTTAAAATGATAATTGCATTATTACAATTACACTGCACAATGAACATTTCTCTTTTACATTTACAATATTGCTTCCGAGTGTGTTGCCCTCTACTGGTTGAAAATAATCTTTTTTAGGTAGCAAAAAATATTTAAGCTTTTTTGTATGTCTTGAATTCTTCAAAATGTAGCATGGTTGCGTTAATGGCTCAATAAACATAATCAAATTCCTATTTCTGAATTGAATGACATCATTTCTTCTCCGGTGAGAAGACTTTTAATAATAGATAAGAAAAGTGCCACAACCTTTGCCTATCAAAATGTAAATATTGATAAGCGCATTCACACCTTGTCTGTTGCCCAGAACAAGACAAAACTCTGAGCTCTAATCTTGTCTTGATGCCTATGGAGGCCCCTGGGGACCCCTGGAGGCCCCTGGGACTTCCTGACGGAGCTGCCTGGGGTACGATGCTACGGCGGGAGTCCCAGAGCAAGGCCTTCATCAAGAGCCTGAGATATGGCGGTCGAGGAGGTCCCTTGGTTTCTTTCTACATCTGTGAAGCAGATGTTCTGTAACCCAACAAAAGAGACCCAACGCCAACATCCAACTCATCCTTTCACACCCCCAAACATGTGGCCCACAGCAGTGTGAAAACGAGTAAGACAATAACGCTGTGACAATAAACTATTGTTTCGCGTTTTCTCTCGTCCTCGCTCGCATGTATGTGAGCAAAACGCAACATTGGTCGGCCTACCTGTTGATTCCCAGAGAATTCCTTAAAGCCACTTCATTCAATTTGTTACATAGACAATGTCTGTTAACTGAAGCTCTAGGCCTAACATATAAAACATACAAAACATACAAATATCCCACTTTACAAATTAGAAATAAAAAGATAAAAAAAACTTAAGGGTACCCTTATTCTGGGTATAGGCCTATATAAGGCCTTTTTGGATTGCTCTTCTAAAAAACGGATTCATGATCAACTTATATGTATGTACACACCAATGTGAACGCCAGTGAGAACTGAAGGCATATTTTGCCCAATATTGTACATACATATTTATGTGGTGAATGAATGGATGAGCGAAACCCAGTCAGAGCCTCTCCTCTGGGATGGTCCTCCTACGTCATCAGCCCCACCAGTGACGTAGGCAGCGTGTCGGCCGACGCTTAAAGAAAAAAAAAAAAAGAGGCAAGTAGTCAGATGATGCCTGGACAGACATTTTGGGGCGCATCCGCTGGCCGAGTAACGGTATTTTTATTTTTTATATTTTTAAATGAATGAATGAACGAGTGAAGGTTCAACGCGAATGAACGTCTCCGCCCGCGCCGCGATGGTAGACGCGGGCCGCCCCGGAGGAGCGAGTAGCTCCGTGTGACGAGCTAACGCTAGCCGCTAGCCGGCTAAGCTAACCCGGCTACATCCAGGGTGACGCTCCGCGGGGACGCATCATAATGGCCCCTCTCTGAAGACGTGCTGACCAGAGGATATAACAGGGGGGGTCGTCTCCGATACATGTGCCTTTAGCCACCCCACCACCACCCCACGAAACCGGCGATGAAGAGCTGTGAGTACCAGCAGATAGACCCGCGGGCGCTGGCGGCGGCGGCGGCGCCCGGGTTCGCGCCGCCCCGCGCCGGGAAGAGCGCCCCGCGGGCCCGCAGGAAGTGGGAGGTTTTCCCGGGCAAGAACCGCTTCTACTGCGGCGGGCGGGTCATCCTGGCCCGGCAGAGCGGCGTGCTCCCCATGACGCTGGGCCTCATCGTCGTCACCTGTGGCCTTTTCTTTGCGTTTGAGTGAGTTGTCGATGGGGTTTTGTACAAGTTTGTGGTTAAATGTTAACTTGGTGGTGGTGGTGGGGGGGCGATAATTAATCGTTATCGTTGATCGTCTCTGAGGTGAAGATATCCCACTTATCGTGATGCCAAGTTTCGTAGCCTCTCAATGAATTACCATGAGAAGATATGTCATCAAAATGATCAAATATGAGGTTTGAAACGTCAGAGAGGAAGGAAAACTAGTTTTAGTCTGATGTGTAAAGGATAAGGAAACACTCTCAAAAACCTCAAAACGACCAAGTGCAAAAGTGTAAAACATTATTCAAACTTAAGAAAAAGCTTTATGACAGCTTTGAAACGTCAGAGAGGAAGGAAAACTAGTTTTAGTCTGATGTGTAAAGGATAAGGAAACGCACTCAAAAACCTCAAAACGACCAAGTGCAAAAGTGTAAAACATTATTCAAACTTAAGAAGAAGCTTTACGACAGCTTTGAAACGTCAGAGAGGAAGGAAAACTAGTTTTAGTCTGATGCCATACTTTAAATTTGCATATACATAGTGTAATAACTGTTTAGAACTGGATTTTGAATTTGTCGATATTGTGTAATAATCGCCCAGCCCTAAATGTATCATGCAACACTTGTAAAAGTAACAGCAAACACATGCTGTTATGTACTCTTATGTCTCTCTCTCTCTCTCTCTCTCTCTCTCCCCCCTCCCCAGCTGCCCATTCCTAGTGGAGCATCTGACCGTCTTTATACCTGTGATCGGCGGCGTGCTTTTTGTATTCGTGGTCGTCTCCCTTCTACAAACCAGTCTTACCGACCCTGGCATCCTGCCCAGGGCCACGCCAGACGAAGCCGCAGATGTAGAGCGGCAGATCGGTAGGACGGCGTTTGGTGTTGCTTAACGGGTGGACAGATGGGATGAGAGGGGTTTACCTTAACAGGGGGGGGGGGGGGGATCACAGCCTGATGGAGCAGATAGTAGAAGACCATTTGGTGGACCTAAGTAGATTACTGTCAGGTCCAAAACATTGATAACTATAATTTCAGCTCAAATGGCATTTCTCACATGTACGTTGTTCTACGTAAGCTTCTGATTGATGTCAGCACCTAAGTCATCGTTTCCATTGTTTTTTTACTGTCCTTTGTTTTAACCTTGAAGACACCTCAGGGTCGTCGTCGTACCGTCCCCCGCCGCGCACCCGGGAGATCCTCATCAACCAGCAGGTGGTGAAGCTCAAGTACTGCTTCACCTGCAAGATGTTCCGGCCGCCACGCACCTCCCACTGCAGCCTGTGTGACAACTGTGTGGGTAAGAAGAAGAAGTTTAGTTTTATTAAAAAAAATATTCTGTGTAAAGGATATGTACCCACCCAGATGTATGATGGATAAATCAATATACAAACCCACCCAGTGGACTGAACCAACTGGTAGGCTAGTCTATCTATCATACATGCGTGATGTCACTAGAGAGGGTAGATTTTGAAATGACTCATAATGGCTAATCAACATCACACATGGTGGTAAAATAGGCAACCTTTTAAGGAAAGTTTTTGAATATGAGAAGCAAACGTTTGCCTCTGAGTGTTTTGTTAAATGTTTTGTAATGGTGATTGTGATGTCTGTATTTTTTGCCTCTGTCATAATTGAGAGACCATTGTGTTAACTTGCCACTCTCACTGACTCCTTCGTTGTGTTTAAAACCTGCCTCTAAACTCTGTCCTGGTCCTCCTCCAGAGAGGTTTGACCACCACTGCCCCTGGGTGGGTAACTGCGTGGGCAGACGCAACTACCGCTTCTTCTACAGCTTCATCATCTCCCTCTCCTTCCTGACCTCCTTCATATTTGGCTGCGTGATCACACACCTAACTTTACGTGAGTAATCACAAGGGACGTCTGTTTAATACAAAATATTAAACAAACATCGACATGTTTTGCTTGATGCCTGTACTCTATTCTCCTACAGGATCCCAATCGGGGAAAGGTCTCGTCCAATCGATCCAGGAGAGTCCTGCGAGATATCCTTTAAATGGTCTTCATTATCCCCCCCCCCCCCCTTCCTCCAAGCATGCCCCCCTCCCCCATAATACTCTTAGCCTCCTGAAGGCGATGGACGTGGTCTTCAAAACAAACGCGTGACAAACGCCCGAGATAAGCATGACGAGGTGTTTCCTTCTGCTCCCCGGCCCTAAGCCCACACATAATAGGATCACAGAGGGCAGAGCGGAGCGGTCACAAACAACAACATCATGGGGGGGGGCAGATAGTATGTTAGGAGGGACAGGGTCATGTCTCTCCCCAGGATTAGACCACTGACTAGACAAATAGATTAATAATGATATGCATTTAATTAATTTAATTATTCGGTGCCCTGAATGTACATCTAAGCGTATTGATTACAGCATGGTAAATACATGGCTGACAGTAGTAGAAAGCTTAATGAGCTGTGTGGTTGTCGAGCCTTGACCGTCCTGTGCACCGTGGTGGAGCTGGTGATTTGCTTCTTCTCCATCTGGTCGGTTCTGGGCCTCTCGGGCTTCCATACGTACCTTGTGGCCTCCAACCTCACAACCAACGAAGATGTGAGTAATAGCATGTGTGTCGCCCGAAGCAACGTGTGGAATGAGTTCTGTTGTGGAGCACTGGGAATGTATGTAGTGTTGTTTAATACGGCCCTGGAGGGGAACACATCGTTGTTTGTCGGCTTGTTTTCAGATAAAGGGCTCCTGGTCGAGTAAAAGAGGAGGAGAGGATACTGGGAACCCGTACAGCCACAACAGCATCTTCACAAACTGCTGCGTCACACTGTGTGGACCCATGCCTCCAAGGCAAGTGGACACGGCCCTCGTGTTAACCGTGTCAATAAATAATGACCCCACATGTTTCTCACCACAGATGCCAATCCATTTACGTGAGCGGTTGTCTTAGGCTACATCCACACTACTACGTTTTCGTTTTAAACCGCATAACTTTTG
This sequence comes from Merluccius polli, assembly GCA_030340625.1. NCBI lineage: Eukaryota > Metazoa > Chordata > Actinopteri > Gadiformes > Merlucciidae > Merluccius > Merluccius polli. The sequence continues at coordinate 24,916 of JAOPHQ010005840.1, read as the reverse complement.
CCAAGTTTACGCCTAGCGTACAGACTACTCCGGCGTTTTACAACCCCTAAAACGGAGATTATTGAAAACACTGCTGACCCAGTTTTAGTTTGAAAACTCCGGGGTTGCGTTTCAGTCTGGACGATGCGTTCGCTTCCTGATTGGGTCTTGGGTCTCATGACGAGTCCTTCCCTGATTCATCACGCCCCTATCATGTGACCCTTTTCCAGAAGAAAACAAACCTCATCAGCCTCGAGGCGGTTAATTCAACCAACATGGATAACGAATTACAGGCGTTTATGACCTTGTTGTCATAAACGTCTCTGGTCTTACTTTTCGCCATTGTTCTTTTGTTCAATGTTCTTCCTCACTAATATTTTCTGCAATGAACCAACTGCAGAGTAGACAATCTGCTTCCTGTTTATACCGGCACGCTGGTCACATGACCACACATGGTCATGTGATATGCGTTTTCAGGCGTGGTAGTATGGACGGAGATTCTTTCTGATACGGTGCTAAAACGGTAGTGTGGACAGAGATCATTTTTGTTTTAAAAAAACGTATAACCGCACATATAACCGAAAACGTAGTAGTGTGGATGTAGCGTACAATGCTACATCCTCAGATGGACACTTTCTTCTGTTCCCTATTCATTTAACAAGCTTCAGAAGCCACTTCTTATGCATCAAGTGAAGTAGGGCAGGGCGATATGGCCAAAATTTTCTAGCCCAATTTATAGGTCATTTTTTAGTATCTCGATAACTATGTATATCACGATATAGCATCGTTTCTGGTAATTCGATAAATATTCAATATAAAATAAACACATGGTAAAGCCTATTTTTGTATACTATTTTTTTTTTCATCACTACTTTAACGCAGCCTTTAAAACCAAAGAAAGACACCACTTATGCCATATCACGACATTACGACGTCCGAACTCTAAGACGAACCGATATAGTCTCTTATCACGATATGTACTATAATATCGATGTATTGCCCAACCCTATGTTGCCCACTAAACTGTCTCTCCCCCATTCCTCCCTCCAGCCTGATTGACAGACGGGGCTTGATTCCCGCCGATGACGTGGCAGCGTCCACAGCCGCCGCCGCCGCCGCCGCCTCCTCGGAGCAGGAGCTGCCACCCTTCATGGCCAAGAGCGACACACACATGGTAGGATGACCCACTGTCTCCCACCCGTCCAGCCCATCCTTCCACATCGTAGCTCCGTACCATGTTGCTATTAAAAGTTTATAGTGGTCTGCCTGTGCAAAAAAAAAAAAGACCACTCCATTTCAGTGAATGTCTGATGATTTTTATCCTTGTTTACATACTTTTTTATTATACTTTTTTTTGGTTTGTTTTTTTAACTGTGCCTTATCCTTTATCTACTGTACCGTAATTAAGTGCTACTGAGCTTGTGTGTTTTTTGCGGGGGTTGTATGCATGCACATGAGTTGTGATGGGTGGGTGAATCTTCTTGTGCTGGCACAATCGCTAACTTTTAGTGATAACTACGTGTTTGAATTGTGGATTTAGTGTTGGAATGTATTTGCACAGCACTGGTCTAATGTGGCCATGCTCAAATGGTTTATTATTCCTACACATGCTATTGGATCAGTTGTTTTTTTTCACTATATCACACTTATCTTAACACATATAATTTTTATGCTTTAAATTAATAAATAAACATTTTATATATATTTGGACTCTGATTTAAGTTTACTCCCTTTCCAACTCTTCTGTTTTTTTTTCTCGCAATATTTATTGTGAACATTTTGTTGGCCTTTTTTTTTTTAGTTTGTTGTGGTTTTGTTTTTGTACTGATGTGATGTGTGGGAGTACGCATTGCACTGTTCCCCAGCAGCCGTTCTCAGCGTACCTAGACGGTCGTGTTAATACTCGGTGTTGTGCTGTATCCCCCCCCCCCACCCCTCACCCTGGTCTGGTAGGAGGAGACCTGTCAGGACTTTGCTTTGTCCTGCACGGCCTGATGGTCACGACCTGAAGGTCACGGCCCACAGGTGGTTAACGGTAAGAGTAGGACGGATCCGCCACCATGCGCTCCCCCCCACCAAAATTCATCTCATCATCTTGCCGCCTGCCATGTGCGCCACGCCTTCAATCTGGCTTTCGTCTTTTATATTCTGTGTGGATTTCATATCTTTTGGTGTTTATTTGATCCTTCTAGTTTTCCACACACTAGGGAAGAGGGGAGAGATAAAACAGGTTTTTAATGGGGGCCATCGTGTTGATGGAGTGGGGGCACTGTTTACTGTAAATGTGCATGCCTTGATGTCTCTGTTCCACAGCCCTGTTCTCCTTCACGTCACTCCTTTTGGCATTGGATGGAGTTGCTTCATTGCTCCTTGAATGAGCAATGTAATGATGCAAGGAGTTTCTCTCTTGTTTTCTGTGCGTATTTGTTTTCGCCTTGTCTGTTTTAACATGCACGACCTGTGTGCTTAACTCTCTTCATCTCATTCAACCTCACCGAGCCTGCCGTTGTCGACTAATCATTTATAATAATCACTTGATCTTAGAAATGTTTTTCTATTTGTTCGTTGCTTGCTTGTTTGTTGCTGCTAGGCCTTCAAAACACCTGTCGACTGTTTCTCCACTTTTCTCTGTTATTCACCACCCTCTTTTCTTTGACCTCTCCTTTCCTCCTCCTCTTCCTCCTCCACCATGCAGTGTGCTCAGAGCCCCAAGGACCTGCTGGAGAGGGTGGTCCGCTCTTCAGACCGGTACCTCCTGTGTCCACCCGGCACCCCCAAGACAACTCCCCAGGGCCAGGGAGCGTCTGCAGCCACAGACCCTTCCTCCTCCTCCTCCTCTGAACCCTCGGCCCCAGACTTCACGGAGCGGCGGTCCTCCTGCCCGTCCGCGGCCACTCCTTGCCCTCCGTACGGCCGGGGCACCAAGAGGGCCTCGCTGCACTCCATTAACCCGGCCTTCCGGCTGGCCTCGCCCTCCCCGACGCTCAGCCGCGCCCCCCTGGTCCGCGGGGACGCGCCCGTCCTCGGCTTCGTCCCGCCGCCCTGAGCGGGAGCCGGTGAGCGACAACGCTGTGTTAAAAGGTCACACCAGAGAGGATCATGGGAAATGGTGGTTCTCCAAATGTTGCGAATCTCAGGATTTCCGTTCGGAACGATGTGACGTTGATCGAAGAGTTGTGTTATAGTCTATATTTTTGTTCAGGTTGCGGGTAAACGTGTGTGTGTGTGTGTGTGTGTGTGTGTGTGTGTGTGTGTGTGTGTGTGTGTGTGTGTGTGTGTGTGTGTGTGTGTGTGTGTGTGTGTGTGTGTGTGTGTGTGTGTGTGTGTGTGTGTGTGTGTGTACAGTAGAGTGTGAAACAGCCATACCACATCCACAGAACCTCAAATCCTCGCTGTCGTTCTAGAACCACAACTGGCGCTGTAAGGATTATTTCTGCCTTATTCACAGTAATTATGTTATTCGCTGTTATGCAAACCATAGTCTTCAGTGTGAGACGTCTGTGTGTTTGGGGCAGGGGCTTATTTCTCACTGGCCTGATTGGCCATTTGCGAAAAAGGTTGCACCCTGATGTGTTGATCCAGAGCATCAGAACATGTTGTGGGTCATTCACCTATTTTGAGTCTGGTTTAAACAAACCGGTAACTCCCAGTTTGATCTGAATTACTTACTGTGGGCAGCCTGGTTATTTTTTATTTTTTATTCAGTATTTATCTTGTTTGTTAAACTACAGAAATGTGATGATGAATTTCGGTTTAGTGTGAGTGCAGCATTTTAAGAGACTGTTAATGAGTGTTACATGGTGAGATTTGTTGAGGTCTTTATGAAATGTAGCCTAGTGTGGAAAACAAGATCTTAAACGGCTGATATCTTGGATGTCAAATTAATGTGTTTCTTTTTACTTTTGTTGTATCCAAAAACTTGATTTTAAAATCCAAATTATATTTTCAATTGACTGATATGTTTAAAACTTTTTTTTGTAAACATTTTTTTAACTTTTTTTAGTCTTATTATTATTATTATTATTATTATTATTATTATTATTATTATTCCTAACTAAATGCACATTGTCCCACTTCGCAGGAGCCAATAAAACCGGTACCCAGGATACATTGTCCATGTCTACACCGACACATGCCAGATTAAACACGTCACATGCCAGATTAAATACGTCACATGCCAGATTAAATACGTCACAGGCCAGATTAAACACGTCACATGCCAGATTAAATATGTCACAGGCTAGATTACACACGTGACATTGCAGTGTGGTGAAGCTGGATGCTGCCTAACTGTGATCAGGCTTCATGTTCACAACCAGGGCTGGTGGCCCCTGGAGCCTGCAGGTCCCTGGAGCCTGCAGGTCCGGTGCTGTTCGCCAGGGGGCCGCCAGGGGGCGGTATGTGCACCTGAACCCCTGGAGGTGGACCAGTTGCTTAATGCAGCCACACTAATGTTAGAAGTAGTAGTGAAATGGTGTTGCATCTACTCTGCAGCTTGATCTAGTACAGCTTACTGGGCTACATGTGTTACAAGCAGGGCTTGTAGGAGTACATTCCTTAATGTAAGGCCTATTTTGTAAACGTCTCATCAAATAGGGAACATGTTATATTTGCTTTAATAAAAAAGGAAATGGCCTTAGTCTGCTGGTTTTTTTTGTGTGTGTTCTTGCTTTATGTTCTCCATGTGCCAAACGGCTCACTGCACTTCCCATACAATACATAAAAAATGTTTATGATTCCTAACTGATTGGTTTCCCAGCCCTGCAGACGGCTCCCTCACGTCGCTGCCGCTGGAGAGAGGCCATGTGGTCCACATGTCCACATGAAGAGATGTGTGAGCGAGGGTCATAGGTCACCCCGACCTCCAGACCGTCCAGGAACACGTGTTGAAAGCACAAGATAAGTGGAAATACTTGGCTTTAGTGTACAGACCGCTTTGATGACAAGACACACATGTGCTCATGGAAGGGGAAACAATGTTTTGAAGAGGGCAGATAGGACATATTTGCAATGCACCAGTCCAGAAACGATCAGATCTAACGCATCTGCTGTTTTGCATGGATTCTGGCACAGGCTGATGAATACGTATTTGAAGTAGTATTTTAAAAACAAGTCATTTTTCAAACTGTGGGAAAGGGTTTCGCTCTGTAATTACTGGGATGAGAACTCCAGGCAGCCAATACAGAGGTCAGCCATTATGGTTCACGCAAGTTCAAGTTGAAAGTTGTGGATTTTGTGCTGAAAAATGTGCAGTAAATGCAAAGCACATTTTACATTTAGGGCATTTAGCAGATGCTTTTGTCTAAAGCGACTTACAAGAAGTACATTTGTTACCAGGAAGGGGAGGAGAGATGAAACAGGTTTTTAATAGAGCCATTGTGTCGATGGAGTGGGGGCACTGTTTACTGTAAATGTGCACGCCTTTTACATTTGTCAGAGTTGGTTATTTCTGTCATCTTAAGTGCTGTACAAGTAGACTTACTCACTGTGTGTATATATCAGGGCTGCACGTTTTGTGTGACAGGTGTGTGTGTGTGTGTGTGTGTGTGTGGGGGGGACTAACAACAGAAATTAAAATGTGAACATTACATACAGTAGGCTATTTACCATACAGTGGATTGTATATGGATGTTTGGCCACAGTGTCTTTGGCATCAACTTTGATTTAGGCCTACCATAGACATTATTTGAAGAGGTTGGAGATACAGAAAGATAAATGTGTTGGTAAACTCTTGGTTAAAAAAAAGTTGCTAATGGAGATAAAGAACAGAAGTATTGTTGACTTTTTTGGTCTATGCGATGATAAAGGGATATGCTGATTGATGTAGTTTAAATTAACTTATACAGCCTTTTGGAGGTCAACTATAATGTTGTTCAACTTGTTTGCCAGGTGTTGTATTATTAATAAATGAGCTGTACTATCATACCAAGGCCAACACCGTGCATTTGGCAGAGTGCAACCTCTCATTACTTCCATTCCTTTTTTACAATTATGATTCATTGTTTTATTATTATTATTATGATTCATTGTTAAATTTAACATTTTTAAAAAATGTGTTTGAATGAAATGCATGGTAAGAGGAAGAGCAATTGTCTTGTTATGTATCCATTATGAAATAAGAATTAAGTGTAAAACTGGTAAAAGAGGGGAGAAAGGTGGCAAAAGGTGGAGGGGACATGTACCCGCTATCCCCCCCCTTAAATTGCGCCAATGGTGTGTGTGTGTGTGTGTGTGTGTGTGTGTGTGTGTGTGTGTGTGTGTGTGTGTGTGTGTGTGTGTTCATATCAAAACAACTTTTCTTTCCTCTATGAATATTGCCAAAATGTCAAAAGTAATTTGACAACCAGACTCAGATTATAATAAATTGTCCAAAGCGTCCGGTGAAGTTATTTCATTCTTGACTTCAAACAAGAAGCAAAAGCAGCAAAACGCACAACACTGCCATGAAACAGCTTGCATTTAGAGGAGTACAGTATTTTTCCTTCATTATTTAAATTATTTATATCGTACGGAGCCCCTAAAGGGACATGGAGGGGGGAATTTTTTGCGAGATCTCGCAATACTTAAAAAAAAAAAAAATCCCCCCTCCATGTCCCTTTAGGGCTCCGTAATATCGCATGCAATAGGCTATAATTTGAATACTTAACACGGTGCCAATAAAAGCGCCACATTGTCCCGTGCTAATTGGTTTAGGCCTACTTATTGCGTGTCAGGCGGCCACACTCACAAAAAACGACTTCTCCCCCCCGGGAGACTAAAGTAATCAACATGAAATAACAAGTGCCTCCCAGTCCGTGTGTCCGCTGTGTCCTGGTGCTGGTTCTGGTTCTGAAGTGCTGAAGTGGATCTCCGCTCCGGTCCGGTGAAGCTGCAATAATAAGACGGCGCGGCGGAAACGCGCAGAAGGAGCCGCCAGCTGCGCGGACTTTAACAACAACAACAACAACAACAACAACAACAACAACAACAACAACAACAACAACAACAACAACAACAACAACAACAACAACAACAACAACAACAACAACAACAACAACAACAACAACAACAACAACAACAACAACAACAACAACAACAACAACAACAACAACACGTGCTTTCTGTTAAACCACGTGAGGAGGAGAAAATGTGAACAACACAGTGTGTGTGTGCGCCGACTTTGGACTTAAATGGTCAAATTAGACCCTGGATCCTGAAAACAGATTCATGACTTGAAGAAATTTGAACCAATGAGGTCACATTTTTATTCCCTTTCAAAGGTAAATGGGTAAGCTGCTCTTTTTCCGTAACCTAAACCTTACGCAGGCCATGTTTGGAGTGTGTGTGTGTGTGTGTGTGTGTGCGCGCGCGCACGTGTGTGTGTGTGTGTGCGCGCGCATGCGTGTGCGTGTGTGTACACGCTGTTCTGTGTGAAATCGTTAAGTGTTTGTTAGCATAGTAGCCGTTTCTTTGAGTGGGTGTGACTGGGTGTATGTGTGTTAAAGTCACAGCGTAAACCAAACCCTGAAAGCTACTCTATTTCTGTGTCCAAAACAACAGCTTAGCTTGGACAAACCGTGGCGTGGTTGTCCATCTGTCTGTCTTCCATGTCTCATGTAACGCTCACACCTGAACGCTCCTGAACGCACCTGAAGGTACCTGAACGCACCTGAAGTTACCTGAACTCACCTGAACGCACCTGAAGGTACCTGAACGCACCTGAAGGTACCTGAACGCACCTGAACGGACATGTCCCGGTGCTGGCGTTAGACCTCCGTCTCATCCATCTCATCCATCTCATCCTCAAAGTCACGCATGTTCACACTGTGACTCGGTTCCCACGTTTTGCAGTTTTTTATTCCATTTTATTGGCCTAAAGGTTTAGCCTCCATTCATCAAACTTGGAAATTGAGAGATCAAAAGGCACAGCAAGATGCACAATAAGCTGCCCGCCGGTGGAGGGCGTTGATTATTTGCTCTTCAGGGTTATTGCTGGTCAGGGTTCAAAGTCAAGCCATTTTCTATTTACAAGCCTGTGAATATGGCGCGGCGCATTTAGCGCATGCATCGGATGAGTAAAGATTATCTTAGAGATGTTCGACCGTGGAAAGAACCGCGCGTGGTATGACTGAGCATGAACCACTGAAACAGATACGGACCGGTCCGGGGGATCACCGCTTATGTCAATATGCCATATTGCGATGCAGAACATACCTTTTTGAGACACTGTGTCACCGGTGGTTTGGCAACAGTGAGTAGGCAGCTGAACTTCAGTCACCTCCTCGGTGTCACGGCGGTTTATGGCGCAATAAAGGTCGCGATAAGCCTCTTGTGTCTGACTTGACTGCGATGGACAGAAGAGGCTGGAAGTCGGTGATAGTCAAACGCATCCTTTCTGCTGACTCACCGGAAGGACGCGACCTTTAAGTAAGTATGTAAGTCAAACTTTATTTAAAAAAAGCACTTTTTTTTTGTTACATAGGGTACAAAGTGCTTTATAAAAAGCAAAGATATAGAAAAAGTCAAAAGCATTCAAAAGTACATGCGAACGCAACGCAGATACGGACACAGAAAGTGTTTAGCAGCCGGTCGCCGCCCATAAAATGAAAGAAAGGCCATCCTGAAAAAAACTGTTCGATGGACTCTGATGGGCGATGGGGAAGGTTGTCCCAGAGTCTGGGTGCCAGAACAGAAAGGACCGCATGCAGGAGGATAGTGTCGTATAGCGGCTGTAGGCCCCGGGTGTTCGATTCCCGACCGACGGGTACCGGGTTTGATCCCCGGCAGCGCAGACCGAACACCTCCCTGTGGTCGGCCCCCCCCACCTGCTCCTTAATGATGTGTATCTGTAACTTGAAACCGCTGTAGTGTCTTTGAACAAAAGGCTCTCATAAGTGACTGTATAGTAGTAATGGCAACACACACACACACACACACACACACACACACACACACACACACACACACACACACACACACACTACTTAGGTTCAGGTGTAGCGTTTCACACATGATGTGTTACGCACTCAATGCAGGTTGGGATTATTACTGGAAAAAGGGGAGAAAGTGTGTGTGTGTGTGTGTGTGTGTGAGCGAGAGAGCGAGAGAGACAGTGAGCAGCAGAGAGACGACTGCTTAGATAACTGCGGTCATTTATTCATTCATTCATGCCGCATTTGTTTATATTGAAAACAATCTTGAATCATCATGCAAATGTCTACAAGGCCGCGTGTGTGTGTGAGTGGAAACAAAGTCAGATGTAGAGTAGTTTGTCCTGATAGCGGCCGCAGACGAGCCGCGCTGTTAAGGAGGTCTGCTGACCGTTACACATTGCTGCATAAACCTCCACCACACACACACACACGCACACACACACACACACACACACACACACACACACACACACACACACACAGAACGTGCATTCTGAACATGGATATGTAAAACACGATATGCATTGTTCATTCACGAATAGTAATTCTGTGCTGTTTTACATGTAAGAGACCAAGAGGTGTGTTCCTCTTGAACTTCTAGGCCTATATGAAATATGAAATCCTTTTTCAGGAAGATGATCTGAAACGTCTGGATGAGCTCCTGAGGAACTCGATGCAGACACGGTCCTTAGTTGATCTCCGCAGTATCTCATGTAAAACACACTTCAAAGCGGGTTTGACGAGACGTCGGCCCGCGCCAATATGATCATCATCCTCCCGGCAGACAGTCCTAATATCCCGCGTCTCTCCGGTGCGCTTATGTCGGTCACTTTGACCGCCACAGAACCGACACGATGACTCCCAACCGCTTCATACTTCTGTCAGCTCAAGACACCAGACCACTTTTTTTCCCCCTCTTGCTGCTGTTGCCTACTGGATACTTACTGGAGGTCAGATTCTGAGAATGAGACCGCAGCCAACGCTCAGCGAGGGTTTCCCCTCGATTCTAGCAAATGTTAGAGAAGTCAAAAGGAAGAGGACGTTTCCTTCCTTTCCTCTGCTGAGGCTTGCAAAAAGCGCTGAGTCTGTATGAAACATGTTGGGCACAGTGACAGTAGGGACACAAGTTAATGTAAATAGCGATGCTGTTTAAGAAAAAAAAAAGTTGGATCATCAATAATAGATTTACCGTTTTGTAGATGTTTGATTCACTGGAAAGATATAACAGAATTGGGGGGGGCAGTTAATTAAGCAGCGATTCTTTTCTGCACAAAACACTGTTCGAGAAAGCAAAAGGCGACTCACATATGAAATGTGGACATTTGTAATATATGACAATCAACATATGGTGCTAAAGTTCAGAAGTTACCGTGTCATAAACCTTATCTTGTAACTAATTTCTTAGCGTGTTCCCAGTGCGTGATATTTTTCAGTTCAGCGCTGAGAGGTGGTTGTTGTTGTTGTTTCTGCACCGCCCAGAGAGTAAATCATAACTTATGCAATGTCGAGTCTATGCAGTAACTCCCAGCTTGCTGCCAGCTGGTTTTGCAACATAACTCTGGCTGCAATACAAAGTCTGCATCTGGATCTGCATCTGGATGGACAAATCATTATAATGCCCGGCGTGCTTTGAGGCTACACAGCTATCTATATGTGAACACGCTGGACCCGTTCTGATCAACGTTTTGGATCAAATAGATGGGAACAATTTGGGCAAATAGAAAGGCAAAGTCGACCACATGACATGCAAGGGACCGGTAGTCCAAAATGAAGATGTTAAAATATAAACTTGTATGAGATTACATTAGCGAGACTTTAAACAAGCTCTAGTTTTATTTTACAGTTTCAACACCAGAGATACACACTGTTACAATGGCACACACCCCAATGTCTCACTACTGTGTGTGTGGGTGTGTGTGCATATGTGTCTGCCTGTCATTTCCGCCTGTCTCTCTGTCTGTCTGACCGCCGGCCCCTGAGTGCAGCATCCCTCTTTGTGTTGTCTGTTTTATTTTTTGTAAAATGTTACTGCACAGAGAGAAGGTCAGCAATGACATACGCGTAACACATGCGTGACATTGGAAGGATGTGGAAGGATGACTTATGTGAACAGACTTCATATGTAGCCGCTCGCCGTAAAGGTCAGATGTTTGGATAGTATCACTATCTTGGTAAGATAAATAACTTAAGAGTGGCGGTTTCAAAACCTCATTGTTTCTCTTACAAACCACAAGGCAGGTTTGTATTACGAATTCAAATTCTGAGTCTGACTAAAACGTAATACTTTCCTGGAATAATTGAGCGGCCCGAAAAGGGGAACATTGAGCGAGCGGCATTGAACAAAAGCCATTAAATGTGTTTCCATGAAACTGGACTCACGTCAAGACATGGCTGTAATTCATGCTTCGTGTGTACAGTATGTGGAGCGCCTCCAAAGAGCTTGTTGTCTGCGTTTAATCAAGAAAGGAGTTCTGGTTCTGTCGTAAAGCCGACGTGGACATGACACTGTACAGAGTACCTGGACGTTATGTGCAAAAAGGTGAACGCTTTAAGGGGTTATCGGGTCTAAACACTGCAAATGCACCTTTTACAGATTCATATTATTGTGGTTGCAGGATTCTGGATCTCAACCCTGTACACACACACACACACACACACACACACACACACACATCATCATCATCATCTGGAAAACAATCTTATGTTTGGTTTTATTGTTATTATCAAACAATAAACAAACAATAAAGTAAAGTGCATTCTTTCACAGATTCGTGAAAAATTACAACTATAAATCAATAATCCTCTTCAGGAAGATGATCTGAAACGTCTGGATGAGCTCCTGAGGAACTCGAGTCCTTAGTTGATCTCTGCAGCATCTCGTGTAAAACAAACTTCAAAGCGGGTTTGACGAGACGTCGGCCTGTGCCAGTATGATCATCATCCTCCCGGCAGACAGTCCTAATATCCCGCGTCTCTCCGGTGCGCTTATGTCGGGTCACTTTGACCGCCACAGAACCGACACGATGACTCCCAACCGCTTCATACTTCTGTCAGCTCAAGACACCAGACCACTTTTTTCCCCTCTTGCTGCTGTTGCCTACTGGATACTTTGGAGGTCAGATTCTGAGAATGAGCCAACGCTCAGCGAGGGTTTCCCCTCGATTCTAGCAAATGTTAGAAGTCAAAGGAAGAGGACGTCTGCATGTCAGACATGCTGTGGTGTTGTTAACACACAAGTCATGACAATTAAATAATTGATGCCATTTAAGACCATAAGTAAGATAATAAATATGATCATCAATAGTAGATTTACCATTTTGTAGATGTTTGATCACTGGAAAGATATAACAAAATGTGTGTGTGTGTGTGTGTGTGTGTGTGTGTGTGTGTGGGGGGGGGGGGTGGCAGTTCATTAAGCAGTGATTCTTTTCTGCACAAAACACTGTTCAAGAAAGCAAAACGCTTTGTAAAGCTTTGCGTATGAAATGCAGACATTTTTAAACATATGACATAACTGTCCAGGTTACATGGGGTTATATGGGTTGCCGGGGTACATGTGTGCTTAGCTTGTGTATATATGATACTCTGACTAACAGATACACTGTTAAATATAGTACATGTAGATACTAGACTATGTTGGGTATATTTTTAACCAGTATTATATGACAACAAAACACACACACACACACACACACACACACACACACACATAAACACAAACAAACACACATGGTGCTAAAGTTCAGACGTTACCATTTCATAAACCTTGGCTTATCTGATGACTCATTTCTTAGCGTGTTTTGAGTACTGCATCGTGAAGCCGTGTTACTTGTCCGTTCAGCGTTATCTTGGGAAGCGTTATTTTCTTAACATGTTCAATATGAGGTTGTTGTTGTTCCTCTCCACACCACCCAGAGAATAAACTTATGCAATGTCAAATCTAACACTGGCCTATATTTGACCCTTGAGTAGGAGCGCTAAAACTATGCAGTAACTCCCAGCTTGCAACCATCTGGTCTTGTAACATAACTCTGGCAATACAATGTCTGCATCTGGATGGACAAATCAAAATAATACCCAGCATGCAATGAGGGACCGGTGGTCGAAAAAAAATAAAGATGTTAAAAGATAAACTTGTTTGAGATCACATTAGCGTGCGAGGCTTTGAGTTAGCTGGTGACGGTTGATTTCACATTGTTACGTTGGCTGGATCTGTGACGGCACTTACACTCACAGTGCATCTGGTGTGTTTACCTTTTTGCTAGAAATGCCCAGCAGCAGCAATCTGCTCTGCCAAGCACAACTGCAATCAATCAAGCAGTCAGCGAGAGAGGACTTTGACGTCAAGGGTAACGCCGCTTTGCGTAACCCAACTCCGTCATCCCATAGATTGGTTGTCTTTGCAGTGGCGCTGATAAGTCCCCGAGGTTCTTTATCGCCAATTCACACCGCCGCCACACGGCAACAGGTCAATTGGAGCAGGTAATGCCAAGTTCGCTGACATTGAGCGGCGCTGCCACAGGCGCTGCGGGCCTCGCTCGTTTCCCCGCAGACCGTATCCGCTGCCCTTTGGCCGACACCGTCGGTGTCGTAGTACACACCTATTTGTGTCTTACGAACCTCACATCCGTGACGAGGCTACTCTCACGCACATTAAAAAAAAAAAAGAAGAAGAAGAAAACGCTTCATTCACTTCTTAACTTAGGAGCATAGTGTTCTCTCTTTGTGTGTTATCTCTTGTGACAGCTTAAATGATTTATAGCCGCGCTTTACTGCACGTGTGACGTACAACAAAGTCGAGTTGCGTACTCCCAGTTGTTGTTGATGCCGACAAATGTGTTTAATCAACAGGACCCCTCTTGACATTCCCCAAAAACACCCCCAAAAAACACTGTAAAACCCCAATAGATTGCTAAATATGGCTTTCCATCAGATTTATTCTCGACGATTTTGAGTAGTTCTGTTACTTCTTCCGGGTAAAGGCCTAAGCCGTGGCTACTGCTAGATGTTTGACTTTGGATTGAACAGGATTTACATGCCATTTATTTAAGGCGTGATCAAACACAAGTTATATTACCCCACCTACAAGGCTCACAATCTATTGACACTCTGGTATGGGATTAGTGTGTACACTGGAGTTTGAACAAATACTATAGCCACATTAATACGTGATTTTTGATTCCACATGACCCCAAAAGGCCAAATCGCTCGTTCTGACCCGGCGGACGGCAACGAAGGTGGAGGGTCTGCCCCTCCACCTTCGCTGGTTCCCCGGGCCCTCAAGACGTTGACATGCATGGGAAATGGAGGCTTAGCTGCCCAGGAGCCACAGCTGCCATGCGGTGGGCTATTTATAGTGCGACGATGACGCAGACGTCTCCCAGCAGCGCCTGCCGAGGGGCCGCCGCTCGGCCCAGCTGCCCCGACAACCGTGGATGCGGTTGCTACGGCGACAGGATGACATTAACGTCCGAGGGTCTGACCGCCGTTCCTCCCGTTGTTCCACCTGCACGACACCGCTTCACGCTCGCGTTTGGACGCCAGTTTGGAAAAACCGGTGTGGGGGAAACGCGGTGACTCTCCTGCACATTGGGCCCTTTAGTCACAGTATCAACAGTTTCACAACTGCACATCCTAATGACTCAGTGCTGTGTGCGTGGGTGGGTGTGCATGTGTATCTGTCTGTCTGCCTATCCGTCTCTGCCTGTCTGTATGTCTCTGTCTGCTTACCTGCCTGTCTCTCTGTCTGCCTGCCTAGACATGTCTGTCTCGCTATCCATCTGTCTCTCTGCCTACCTTTATTGGCCCCTACTCCCTTGCCTTCTGCCAGGCCGCCATTGCAAATAAGAATTTGTTAATGACTTCTTGGTTAAATAATGTTAAAAAAACCAAAAACCTGTCTGTCTCTCTCTCTGCCTACCTGTCTCTCTGTCTGCCTACCTACCTGTCTGTCTCTCTGTATGCCTACCTGCCTGTCTGCCTACCTATCTGTCTTTCTGTATGCCTACCTGCCTGTCTGCCTACCTATCTGTCTTTCTGTATGCCTACCTGTCCGTCTGCCTACCTGCCTGTCTGTCTCTCTGTATGCCTACCTACCTGCCTGTCTGTCTCTCTGTATGCCTACCTACCGTCCGTCTCTCTGTATGCCTACCTACCTGTCTGTCTCTCTGTATGCCTACCTACCTGTCTGTCTCTCTGTATGCCTACCTACCTGTCTGTCTCTCTGTATGCCTACCTACCTGTCTGTCTCTCTCTCTACCTGCAGAGGTAACACTAGCGTAACATTGTACACAGATTGGAAATCGCAAATATTAAACATATCACATAAAACATGTTCAAAGATAAACATGTCATATAAAACATGTTCAAAGATAAACATGTTATATAAAACATGTTCAATGATAAACATGTTATATAAAACATGTTCAATGATAAACATGTTATATAAAACATGTTCAATGATAAACATGTTATATAAAACATGTTCAATGATAAACATGAACATGTCCAAAGATAAACATGTTATATAAAACATGTTCAAAGATAAACATGTCATATAAAACATGTTCAATGATAAACATGTCATATAAAACATGTTCAATGATAAACATGTTATATAAAACATGTTCAAAGATAAACATGTCATATAAAACATGTTCAAAGATAAACATGTCATATAAAACATGTTCAATGATAAATATGTTATATAAAACATGTTCAATGATAAACATGTCATATAAAACATGTTCAATGATAAAAATGTTATATAAAACATGTTCAATGATAAACATGTTATATAAAACATGTTCAATGATAAACATGTTATATAAAACATGTTCAATGATAAACATGTCATATAAAACATGTTCAATGATAAAAATGTTATATAAAACATGTTCAATGATAAAAATGTTATATAAAACATGTTCAATGATAAACATGTTATATAAAACATGTTCAAAGATAAACATGTTATATAAAACATGTTCAATGATAAACATGTCATATTAAACATGTTCAATAATAAACATGTTATATAAAACATGTTCAATGATAAACATGTCATATTAAACATGTTCAATGATAAACATGTCATATTAAACATGTACAATATTTGCGATGCGACGTCACGTAGTGTGGACGGAGCCCCGAGGACAGGGATGGTCACGTGGGAAAGTCGACAGCCAATCGAGAGCCACGCTGACCGGTCAGCACAACATGTACAACATGTACTACATGTACAACATGTACAATATGTACAACATGTACTACGTGTACAACATGTCAATTTGCATGCCGTTTCCATGACTTCGTCCGTAGTTCTTTCCGTTTTTCTTTAGGATGTTCCGAAAAAAAACGAGTGCATAGTTATTATCAGCACGGCAGCCGTCCGCCATGTTTGTTTACACTAAAGTCGCGTTTTCGATCGCGAGATTTCCGGCTTTGAAACTCCGGACTGGGCCGCTGAGGAATGGAGTCGGTTCTGTGTTGCTGTGTTGCCTTACACACACTTAACCACCAAGATGTGTCTTTAGATATCGTTAGGCGTGTGGTCTCTCACGTTTTCTAAATTAGTAAAATCGTCTAGTGTAATTAAAGCTTTATTTATATAGCACTTATAAAACAGTTACAAAGTGTTTCACACACACATGAAACATATAGGCTAAGTAAATAACAATAGGTAGGCACAGATACTCTGTGAATACCTAATATGGTAAAAATACATTACAATATACAACACACAGCACAATGAGAGACAGACCAAACTAAAACAAGGCAAGGCAACTTTATTTATACAGCACATTTCATACATGAGGCAGACTCAAAGTGCTTCACATAAAAAAAATAAAAAAAACCCACAAGATACGGGTAATATAGATACCTAAAGACTTTATAGGCCTAAAAATGGGTTTGTCTGACTAAAATGTAATACATGAGCTGCCTGGAAATGGGAACATTGAACAAAAGCAGCGATGAACAAAAGCAATTATCCGACCAAGCAATCTGATTGGTCAACGAGACATTTAGACCGTGCTCAAATCAGCATGACAGCACACCTAGCCGTGCTGCCTCATCACTATAAATATTACTCCGCCATTGATTAAAACTATACATCAGGGGTCATCAATTAGCGACCCGCGGGCTGAATCCGGTCCGCCAATGCCTGTTTTTCTGGCCCCCCATGAAAAATATGAATAATGAAAAATATCAGACACATGAAATCTATTTGATAAATCTATTTGTTAAAAGTACATTTTATAAAAAGGCAATATTGTATGTTAGTCTTGCACCGGAGTGAATAATTCAAATGTATCTTCTTTTTAAACTTACGTTTATGTTCAATGACCAATCATTGTAATTAAAGTCAGTGACGCAACTTATTTGGAGCATGTATCTTTAGACAGGAGTTTGATAGGAAAATGTGGATTTTTATGTAGAATTTGTATTCAGCATTAAGCTCAGCCTGCACATTTGGACCTAAGGGACAAGTTCATTGTGCTGCCAGCAAAACAGGTTACTTTGAGAGCTGTTGCTCAGAGAATCTGGCCTCTGGCTAACTTTAATTGATGACCCCTGCTATAATATTTCCATGGCAACACTGTATCTGCCACTGTAGGAGTGGGGCTAAAGATAAACAGTAGCCTACAATATCGATAGAAAACTGATCATTTTGTTGTTAATGTTGATTTATAAGGGGGACCTGAAGTTTATTTAGTCAGGTCCGAGGCGCTTTGGCACTTCAGCGACGGTCCTGGTCCTGACCGCATCACTGTCGTGCCAATAATGGCGAAGCACGCCCTCTCGTGTGATATTGCTTAATTCAATGTAATGCATGCTTATGGAGCACTTCCAAAGAGTTTGTTCTTGTGTTTGGTCTGCGTTAAATCAAGAAAGTAAAGGGATTAGGGCTCTGTTGATAAGCCAACATGGAATTTCCACTGCAGTATGTGAATACCTGTACATGTACAAAAAGTTGAAGGGGTTGTCAAATTAAAGTTTGCACTTTCTACAGATTTGTATTGTTTGCGATTGCATGATTTAGTTTTCCATTAGTCGCCTGGAAAAACAAAACAAAGATAACCTCTCTACATTTTACAAATAGTCACTCATTAATGGTGATAAGAGGCAATACAAATGTGTTTAGGAAGGAAGCCAGTGGCCCTTTTTCATATCTAAATGTAATACTCTGTGGTGGACCACACGCAACCTGCAAAAGTGTTCAGATTGTAATACATTTTACACATCGTAAAGCTGACATTAAAAACCACTCTAAGGAGAAACCCTGTATGTGGTTCGGAGCTATAAGAGCATAGAAAGATACGCATCAATGCCTCTTAACAACACAATATGAAAATATGAAGTGTTTCTATGTTCTATTAATATGTGTTTACCTTCAATTATGAGGAAATGATTATTATTTGTGAGGACATTATTGGTGTGTGTCTGTCTGTTTTATTATGTGTTTAGCTATATTTGTGAGGAAATTATTAGTGTGTGTTTGTGTGTGTGTGTGTGTTTGTCTGTCTGTCTGTCGAAAAAAACCCAACGAGAAGTCACATTCAAATGTAACTTTTCAATCTGACTATGCTGCATCAAAAACAAATACATTTAATTTCAAATTCAATTTCTGTGTGACAGAACAAACAACTTACAATGACGAGCAAACGGCGAGTTAATAATGAATTGTAATGTATATAAACGTCGGAGCGTCACACGTTCATGTCTAAACATGAAAGTGGGTCTTGATTGACGGGCGCCTCACCAGGAGGGGGGCGGGACTCCGCCAGCCTACGTCACGTGATAGGTGTTCCTCCGGGCCTCTCCCAGCCAATCAGAGGCGGTATATGCTAATGAGGCGGCTTTAAACCCCTCACCAGCCTCAGGAACCGGTTCATTGCGACTTGATCATAGCCGCACACGCAAACAAATACGCACACATACATACACACCCACACGCACACGCACACACACACACACACAACACACACACATATATACACACACACCTCTCTCCGGGAACATAAGCATTGACTTTCTTGCTCATAAACGAAACTCAAGACATCGCTTCTGTGGAGACTTTTCATTCTTAAGGTCATTTTGGTTTCTTTGGACCCAGACCACATCCAGGACCTCCAGGAGTTATACTGGATAACATAAGAGGGGATTCATCGCGATTTCTTCGGTTTTCCTCGGAGAGCTCAGCATGTCTAACGGGGATGCGTCGTCCGACGGCGGCCGGTTCTGCGTGCTGTCCTGGGACCAGGTGCGGCGTCTGGACTGCATCCTGGGGGACGAGATCCCCATCCACGGACGGGGGAACTTCCCCACGCTGTCCGTGCAACCCCGGCTCCTAGTTCAGGTAACAAAAACATTTATTATTTTTATCATTATTTTTATTTGAAGACCTACTTACGGTACTTAAATGTGCGTTGGTGTCAGTGACTGACCCCATGTCAGTGTCTGAAGTGTAGAGTCAATGCAAAGAAGAGGTTCCTGCTGGTCTCCTGGACCTGGACCCCTATGGGACCACACGGTCTTATTTCTTATTATGCTGACCTTTTTTTTTATTGTAGACTAAGTGGTTCCCATAGCGGAACAACACCACTAACTACATATTACACATCCTCTGGGAACCACCAGTTGACCTCATAATACTGGTAATAATGATAATTATAATGATAATTATAATAATATGATAATAATGATGATAATGATAATAATCCCCTCGTTCGTTATTTATGATGAAGCAACTTATTCAGGAGAAGATCAGACGTGTGTGAGTCCTAGTTGTGGTTTCTGGACCGAGATGAAAGACTCTCAGCTCGTGTGGTTTTTTCGGGTGCAAACCTACAGTGTAATTTACTGGACTCTGCTGAATACATTTCGCTAAAGTTTTGTGTGTGTGTGTGTGTGTGTGCGCGCGTGTGTGTGTGTGCGCGTGTGCGTGTGCGTGTGTGTCTGCGCGCGTGTGTCTGCGCGCGTCTCGTCTCTTGGAAACCTACGCACTTCGGCTCTGGCAGTGCGCATGCGCACTTCCCACCACCCGCATACGGCGTGACGTTGGCCTAGTTCATGTAGGGCAGACCAGGCATTTTATTTTGGAACAAATGTGGGTTTAATGTGTGTTTTTTTTAGTAATGCTTCTCGTATGGGGGGAGTAAGTTGTTTGTTTGTGACCCCCCAGTCTCCACACCCTGACCTGTGGGGGGTCAGAGGAAGGTCCTCAACAGACCTCCATTGTAACCCAGTGGAGACCAAGGAGCTGCTGTGTCTCTGAACAGCAAAATTGAGAGTCCCCCATAACTGCTAAAAAACATATTATAAATATTTTGGGCACATTTTTGGCAAAAAAAACCCCCAAAACAATTTGGAAATACCTGTGTGTCCACTCTGTGTCATTGTTTGCCATTTGTTGCTCACGCACATCCAATAACAATATTGGTACGTTAATAGTTAATATTTAAACAGGTTTAAACAGAGTGGGTGTTATTTCTGCTTTGCTAAAAAAATGTCAGATCACTTCCTAATCACTTCACTATATATTCCATGTGATTCATGACATGTACAGTCATTTTAATTAGGCCCTATAATAATTTCCCCCCCCCAAAGCAAATGAGCACAAGATGCATATTTGTGACGTTCTGCTCGGAGGGCACTGACTCGTGTTCACATTGTGTTTAGCTGCTGCATGCTCTGTGGAGCCAAACGGGCACAAGCTGGTGCATTAAATTTATATATATATATAAAATATATAATTATATAAATAATTAGAGTCGCACGGCTGGCTCTGGCCGCCTGGCAACGGAGAGGAAGTGAAGTTATCCGGTTGTGTAGGAAGCATAGCGTGACCCCCGGGTGTCGTACGGAGAGTGAAAGCAGTTTTTTGTTTTTTTCCCCCCCCCTCGTAGTAAACCATCAATCCTGGAGACATGTTTTCACACACACACACACACACACGCACGCACGCACGCACGCACGCACACACACACACACACACACACACACACCCTCCATTGACTAATTGTTTTTCCAATGTGGCTTTAATGAAGCGGCAGATGAATGACGACACAGGTGTCTTCAGTGTCAGACAACTTTATTGATCTCAGAAGGGCAATTCATTTGTAGTTCACCCAGCGCACACACACACACACACTCACACACACACACACACTCACACACACACACACACACACACACACACACACACACACACACACACACACACAAGGAAACAATGAGCAGCAGTAACAAAAAAAAAAACCCCAAACCCTTTGTCCTCTCTAGGTGGTGCGGGCGCGGCTGGAGGAGAGGGGCGTGTGCGTGAGGAACGTCAAGCTCAACGGCTCGGCCGCCAGCCACGTGCTCCACCAGGACACGGGCCTGGGCTACAAGGACCTGGACCTGATCTTCGCCGTGACCCTGCAGGACGAGCAGACCTTCCGCCTGGTCAAGGACGTGGTGCTGGACTGCCTGCTGGACTTCCTGCCCGCCGGCGTGTGCAAGGAGCGCATCTCGCCACTCACCCTCAGGGAGGCGTACGTACAGAAGCTGGTGAAGGTGCGCAACGACACGGACCGCTGGAGCCTGATCTCGCTGTCCAACAACACGGGCAAGAACGTGGAGCTGAAGTTCGTGGACTCGCTGCGGCGCCAGTTCGAGTTCAGCGTGGACTCCTTCCAGATCTGCCTGGACTCGCTGCTGCTGTTCGACCGCTGCTCGGAGACGGCCATGTCGGAGAGCTTCCACCCCAGCGTGGTCGGCGAGAGCGTCTACGGCGACTTCGAGGAGGCCATGACGCACCTGCGCCGCCGGACCATCGCCACGCGCAGCCCCGAGGAGATCCGCGGCGGCGGGCTCCTCAAGTACTGCCACCTGCTGGCGCTGGGCTTCCGGGCGGAGCGCGAGGCGGCCATGAAGCAGCTGCAGCGCTACATGTGCTCGCGCTTCTTCATCGACTTCCCGGACATCGGCGAGCAGCAGAGGAAGCTGGAGACGTACCTGCAGAACCACTTCGCCGGCGTGGAGCACAAGCGCTACGAGTGCCTGATGACGCTGCACGGCGTGGTGGACGAGAGCACCGTGTGCCTCATGGGCCACGAGCGGCGGCAGACGCTCCACCTCATCGCCATGCTGGCGCTGCGGGTGCTGGCGGAGCAGAACGCCATCCCCAGCGTCGGCAACGTCACGTGCTTCTACCAGCCGGCGGCGTATGTGCAGGACATCAACTTCAGCAATTATTACATAGCGCACGTACAGCCGCCGCCGCCGCTGACGCCCACGTGCAGTTCCTCATACCAGACATGGCTACCGTGTAACTGAACGCCGGCGTTGGCGACGGTATCTGTTGCCAAAAATACATATTTTTTTGCCAAACGTGACTTGATTGAACAATCTTGCATTGCTGTACATCTGATATGGGCAGCCGAGGTTTCTCACTTTTTTTTTTTCTCTCTCGCAAAACGTTTCTAAGATTGCTGTTCATTTTGTCTGATGTACGGAGGATTCCTTATTTAAGAAGAGAAAATGGAAGTCTTTCTCTTTATGTGTCAACTAAGCAAAACAATTGTGTGGAAGCAAACCTCAGGGCTTCTGGTATTTCGAAACATGGGCTGCGCTTCAGTTATTTTTCTAAAATTTCCGACTTGACCAAAGGCGTATTTTACTGCTGTCAAACAAAAAAAAAACATTGTAACTAATTTGGGGGCCTTCGTGACAATAAAGACGACCGTTTCACTTTGACAACTGTGCAAGTTTAGAAGGAAAGTGAAAGATTGTAATTTTATTTGGTCCTGTGTGTGTGTGTGTGTGTGTGTGTGTGTGTGTGTGTGTGTGTGTGTGTGTGTGTGTGTGTGTGTGTGTGTGTGTGTGTGTGTGTGTGTGTGTGTGTGTGTGTGTGTGTGTGTGCGCTTTATTGCCAAAAGCCATCATAAACGTCATGCCTCAATTGAGCTAACAAGGTTTTCTTAACGTGTGATGACGGCAAACTGTGTAGAAGAGACCGCTGCTGTGATTCCCAAGTGCCTCCAGCGAAAACCTGACGTATTCACATAATATCTCATAATGTGCAAACTATGCCTTCGTGACAGATTTATATTTTGTAGACAGATCTCAAATCTCTTGTCCGGAACAGAGGAATTCACTTTTGTGCGATTAAAAACAACACCACAAAGCAATCTTGTATTGTGTATTATTCTATTCAAGAAACACGCACTGTACACGCCAATAAGTATAGGAAATAAAGAGTTAGCCGTTTTTATATATATATATATATATATATATATATATATGCATTCCTGACTGAATGTGATGGTGTTTCCTCCGGATGGTTGAGGACTGCAGGAGCTGGAATGGGTTGGCAGGGTGTCCAATATCTCTCAATGAAAAAAATCAGGAGCCCCTTTTCCATTTACTAGCCCACTTGAAATGAATACGCCGTCGTTTGGAGTGAGTTCGGTTTGTGAAGAGGATCCGTTTCAATCCGACGACACGAAACCATAAGTAGGCTTCTCTCCAAAGTACAATGGGCTCTCTCTCCCTCTGGCATGGCACCCGGGTTCCCAACAAAGACACGCCTGTTCTCTCCCACCCATACTGCCCATTTGGAGAGCGAACCCGGGTTCCTCGAAAGATACCATATCCCTGACATGTTTGCTTGTGTCAACCTGTTCAGTGGCATTGTGATGGCTGCGATTGACAAAATGTATATTTTTACACGCAAAAATGAAATGTGATGAAATGGACTAATGGTGGGGGATCCCTTAAAGGCCTCGCCGTCCCCTGGTCATGTTGTATGTTTAAAAACAGTTTACAGGATGCAACTGGTAACAATATCTTCATATCATTTTCATTTTTGACTCGATGTCAATAAATTAAATATAAGAATGGAAATCTAGTGGCTCGTTATACAGCCTCATGTTGTCATGATGCTTCAACTATGAAACAATATTTTAACTTAGCCCCCCCCAAACAAGAATAAGGGGCTAGAAAGCTCGAAAAAGTCACGTTGTGTCTGTTGAGTCCGACCTTAGATCACCGTCGGCCTCTTTGTTTATCACATACGGTATTTACTCATGTCATTATGTTAAAAGATACCATCACGTCTAAAGGAAGCGCTGATCAAGGTTTCAGCTCGCTCATGATTTGTCACAGCGCTTGTCAGGGCACAGTGTCCCTCACAACAAGTGTCACCCTGCCATGCGTGCCACGTCTGCTTTTTCGGATATTTGACTCGGAGGAGTGGGAGTGATAGCTGTGTGTTGACACAGAGGCATGAATCTGTGTGAGAAAGCGTTTGGCTCCGACACTTATTACAGTTTGCAATAGCGGTTGGGGGTCGCGCCGTTACGCCTGTACACACAGTGCTATGAATACCGGCAAAGATTTTGGTTTCATTTAATTTTAGCAGGGTATTATAAAATGATCCGTCCTTTAGTGAGCAGATTGGTTCCTGAGCCGTGATAAGGTAAAGCTGCATAGCTGAGGTGAGTCTGTGTGTGTGGGCTGAGGTATCTGCCAGCATGTGTCTCTGGGCGTGCGAAGCTTGATGACAGGACGCAGAGACACACTAATGACAGAGATTAAACCGTTTGCGGCCGCGATCCTTCTCCGACGTGTCCCACTCTTGATGTCTGTACCATTACCCCGTCGGAAAAGGAGGATTCATTTGACCCCAAGGGGCTGATTACGCCCGTCTGCCGCCCATTATCGGTGGGAAGTTTTCTCTCTTGGGTGTCTCCCTTGGGAGCCGGGCCTTCGCCCCCAAAATGATTTGGTGCTCACAATCGAGTCAAACCGAGACGCAATATGACCGATGCTGACCTGAGAGTAATCCTACTTTGAGAGAGTGTGCGTGTGTGTGTGTGTGCGTGTGCGTGTTTGTGTTTGTGTGGCTTTATGAACGTGATTTTATTGTGGACACAAACGGGACAAGGGGAAACACATGGAGGTGCTCAACTTGTTGGACCGGACTGAATGGAGGTCAGGGCCGTATGGGTCGGTCCCGGGTTGAGCCGGAGAGCTTTGTG
>JAOPHQ010005839.1:0-32647 GCA_030340625.1 Merluccius polli | reverse complement strand
TATTTATTGCCAGATAAGCTTTCGCATACAAGCAGTTTGTCATGGTGTGTTGGCGCAGTAAATAAGAGAAATACAAGATACAAACACAAAAAGCAGCTGTACAAGATATTAACGAAAAATATTTAGATTATAATCTTCCTTGAGAATATATATTATATATTAACCATAATTAAAAATGTGACAATGTTTTTTTGTTATTGATTGTTAAATATAATTTCCTTTCCTTGTTGTAGTTCGAGGACATGAAGGTGAACTTCCATCTGGAGAAACTGTCCGTGTCGATCAAAGAGAAAAAGGACAAGGATGAAGTCCTCAAGCTGACGGTAGAGGAGCTCAACTCTATGCTCACACAGCGGCCCGGCGCTCAAGCCATCAAGTAAGTTCATATTTCATATTTATCTTTTGTTATTCAGCGGATGCTTTCATCCAAATGGACTTCAGATACATTTCATTAAGGAGCAGGCAGAGGTTGCTCAAGGCTGCTTGGAGATCGAACCCGGAGGCTTGGGGATTGAACCCAGAGCCTCTGAAATCACATGACAACAGGTCACAGAGCCGTCCTGTTGATATGATGTGTTGATTCGTTCAGATGCTGTCTGCAAGGTTTGCAGTTACGCAAGGCACTGAGTGAGCGAAGGGATTTGCTCTCTTGTTTTGCCGTTGCTTAACTTGTGGCTCTTCGGCGAATTAAGGCCAACGCTATTTTTAGGGGAAGCCTCGTCTCTGGTCTCCAGAACTGTCTGTTGTCCTTGGAAGATATTGTTTTACTAAATGTTCAAAATATTCTTTCTAATAATATTTTTTCTGGATCAGTGCATCAGAAACATTTCTCAGTTTAATGTCCAGTATTATTATTAGCCTAGTTTGGCTCTGTGGGGATGAAGTTCATATGATATGATATGATATTCAAGCTGGTTGTTACCTCTGCTGTGTCCAGACTGAAAGCCAAGCTCAGTCTGTTTGAGGTCACCGGCCTGGCGGGGAGCCGCCCGGCGCCCACCCTGCTGTCATCCAGGAGGGCTGCCACGGCAACCGGCACCCCCCTGCTGAGCTTCCTGTTTGAGACCAACCCCGCGGACCAGAGCGCAGACCAGCGGCTCTATGTGGAGTCCCAACCTCTGGAGATCATCTACGATGCTGTGAGTTGGTCTGTGTGTGTGTGTGTGTGTGTGTGTTCAGGCATAAGACGCATCATAATGCACTGATCCAACAGGTTTTCTTTTTAGAGTTTTTAATCGTTTTGAATTGTCCAACTTTCACTTTTCATAATTATTTTAATGTAATCTTAATATTGTGTGTGTGTGTGTGTGTGTAGGCCACAGTGAACAGCATGTCTGCGTTCTTCATGCCACCTGACGACCTGCAGCTTGATGAGCTCACCAACGCTACTCTGATGAAACTGGAGCAGTTCAGAGATCGAACATCGACTGGTGGGCGCCGGGATAGACGCACTGCACCATTAACTTTAACAACATCAAGACATTTTGAATTTGTATATTTGTATAAACCCTGTGGACATTAGTTGTAGTAATGTTTTGTGTTCATTTCTCCTACCAGGGTTGATGTATGTGATCGAGACACAAAAGGTTCTGGATCTGAACGTGAACCTGATGGCGTCTTACGTCATTGTACCGCAGACCGGCTTTTATGACGCCACGCAGAACATCATGCTGCTGGACCTCGGTCACTTCAAGGTAGAACTATATATAATATATCAATATTATATCCATATCCATATATTTGACTTTGATATCTTAGATGTTGGGTATGGATATTGGATATGTGATGTATGGCATAAGTGTTGTCTTTTCCTGGTTTTATGGGCTGCATTTCAGTAAAGTGATGACAAAAATTGAGAATGTACTTTTCGTTTGTCAAGTATTTAATTCACACAGTTATGGACGTATATTCAAATGTATAATTATATGAAATATTGAGAGGTGTGTTCAACACCCTCCGGGTTATTTCACCTTGCTGTGACCCGTTTGGGCAGATGAGCAGCCAGAGTAAGAAGGACCTTCCCCAGCTGTGTGCGGGGAGCAGCACCATCGAGGACATCATGTCCAGAGCCTATGACAGCTTCGACATCCAGCTCAGCAGCCTGCAGTTCCTCTATAGCAAACCAGGTACCTGCATGCACACACACACACACACACACACACACACACACACACACACACACACACACACACACACACACACACACACACACACACACACACACACACACAGGACACCTTTGAGAGAAAAATCTGTTCTGATGTCTGACAATTTCTCGATTGATGTAACCTTGTTCTTTGTCTATTCGCTGTATGCAAGAACAATTTGTCAAATATTAATTCAAAAAATGTTAATTGCGCGAGTACAGCTTGTCGGTTTTCTTTTAATTTGGATAAAACAGCCCGAATGTAAATCATTTTTTTCTTGTTTTTCTGCCTTCAAGAAGAGTATAGACCACAAAGTGTCAATGCACAGATAAAATAATTCTTCACAATCTCCATAGGGAGATACAATAATTCATAATAAATCAATAAAACCTAATCAACCAGAGAAATGAATATTCCAGCACCCGATAACGTTTTTAATTCAACGCGTTTCAAATCCTAATCCCTTCTGATCAGACGGTGACTGGAAGAAAGCCCGGAAGCAGAAACGCTCCTCGCTCCACATCCTGGAGCCGGTGGACCTGAAGATGGTCTTCAGCCGGGCCATGGTGGTGACAGACTCCCGCATGGCCAAGTAAGACTTCGCTGGATAGATGGAAACGTATTCATCCCAGAGGGGAAGTGACCGCTTCGGCGTTCCCCCCCCCCCCCCCCCCCCCCCCCTGGGAAAACAGTGTTTAAATGTTCAGGTGTGCAGTTCAACATCAGGTCATCCTGCACTGTGAAATCCCTATGACCAGGAAACGCTGACTACTGAATGGTTTGTGTGTTCAAGGCGTCTCCCTGCTCTCTCCACATGTAGATATGCGGGTCATGAGGTCATAGGTAAATGTTGGTACAGGAAATGTTAACAAGATTAAACTTATTTTTGTATTGACCTGACATTGATAACAAAGCAAATATAGAATTCAAATAAGAAAACTAAATCTTCAAACGAGAAGGGGGCGTTTACCACGCATGTTTCTGTGTATCTGTGTTTCCATGTCTTGTGTTGTGTTCATCAGTGTGATTGATTGATTGATTGATTGATTGATTGATTGATTGATTGATTGATTTATCCAAAGGTTCAAGATCTCTGCGGAGCTGCCTCTGCTGTCGCTGCGTATCTCTGACGACCGGGCCAGGGGCGTGCTGGAGCTGGTGGACAGCATCCCTCTGCCTGAGAGCCGGCCCGCCCCACGAAGCACTGCGGCCTCCAAGGTAACCAGGACCAGAGGGTCCAGAGACCAGAGGGTTCCCCCCCCCCCATAAGGCTCAGTCCAGTGGTGGTGCTGGTGGCACTTGAGGCTGATGGCCTCAAGAGAGAAAAATGTTGGGGGAGATTTTCCCGGGGCAGCAGAGTTTATGGGGGGGGGGGGGGGGGATGTTTGACATCCCAGACAAAAGGTTCTGGGTCCGAACTCCAGCTTACTTTACCCCAGTCTACCTGGAGGTCCTTGAGCAAGCTGCCTAACCCCTACCTGCTCATTGACGACATGTATCTCAAATATAATTCACTGGAACAAAGTGTCGAATTGTTTAGATATTGTCAATTGTTTACTATCCACACTGGACTGTACCATTTGAAGTTTTGCACTGCACATAAAAAGAGGAGCTTCCTGTAGACTAGCAACTTGACACCAAGGCCAGAGCCATCTCTGATAAAACTCCTAGCAACGGCTGTTTTGCATCGGCTCAGGATTCAGGATCAGCGTCGGACAACTTTTTTCTTTTCTATTTTTTTTTTTTCTTCCTTCAGCAAAGGCAGTCCTTCACCCCCCAGCTCACTCCCAGAAGACCTCCCAATATGGCCGACCTTCGCTCCTCGCTCCTGTTTGACTCCTGTGAAACCATCAGCATCACCTCCTTAGGTGAGGTCATCATAGATCTATCTATCTATATCTATATCTATATCCATCTATATCTATATCTCTATATATCTATATCTATCTCTGTCTGTCTGTCTGTCTGTCTGTCTGTGTGTGTATATATATATATATATATGTATATATATATATATATATATATATATATATATATATATGTATATGTGGTGGACACTTTTATCCAAAGTGTCTTACAATACCGTGAGTGCATACATTTTTAGCATGGGTGGTCCCAGTGGGAATCGAACCCCTAACCCTGGCAAAATCGTTACACCTGCACTGTCTGTAATGCTGTCTCATGGTGTCAGTTAACACGCATGACTTCTGTGGTTTTGTCTAATGTCCGTCTCACCTGTGTTTGGGTCCTCAGGCTCAGAGGAGGACTTGTTCTACGATGCTCCCAGCTCTCCCATTGGAGACAGGCAGTTCTTCTCAGACATGCCAGGATCACTGCAGCGCATGGACTCAGTCAAGAGGAGAGGCCTGGTGAAGAAAGACCCGCAGAAGAACATGACAGACTTCCTCATGAGGTTTGAGATCAACGAGGTATGGAGAAACATGTTCACAACAAGTTCATTCACTTAAACCTAGCTTACCAGGATCACACAAGTAATATATAAAGATCCTGTCCAGATGGCTCATAGCTTTTACTCTAGACTAGCATGCTAGCGTCCGCACAGGTTGGCGTGTGTCTGTTGTACAGTTGAAAACGGTTCAAATTGGTTAAAACAAATGTTTTATTTGAATAGCGCTTCAAAAAGCAGAAGTGCTGTGCAGAGGAAGGTCGCGGCGACTGGGGAAATCCCTGACATTATATTCAACTCTTTTCTGGAATCGCATTTATTCCTCGCTCGTCCTTTCCCTTTCCCTCGCCGTCTGTCCAGGTGTCTGTGCAGCTGTGTCGCATGTCCAAAGGTAAAGAGATCACCGTCCTCCATCTTGACATCGAGGGCCTCGGCACGGAGCTGAAGCTGTGCTCCTTCGACATGACCTCCTACACCTTCCTGCAGGAGATCTGCCTCAAGTGTCCAGAGTACATGGGTGTGTATTGGCTTGGGGTTACAGTCGATGCTGTCTATGTATATGAGATTGATGTCATCATGTATGTATTTAATATCTTCTATGTACAGTATAAGGTTTGTTTATATACATTTGTTATTAATGTTAATTAATTTAGTTGTTTAGCAGATGCTTTTAAGGAGCAGGTAGGGATCAGGAAACCGGTCGGCTGTGGACACTTACTGCTGATGATTGTAATCTACAGACCATTAAATTAATTAATGTTTTGTTTGTGTGTTTGTTTTCTGCACAGACTCTGAAGAGAAGGAGGTCCACCTGATGACTACTTTAGACAACACAGAGGAGGATCTGCTCACTCTGGAGTACACCAAGGTACGCTCTCTTTTAGTGCTACAGTCAAGGTGGCAGTTCTTTCAAAATAAAAGCTCACTTGAACCCTTTGCGAAGGTTTATTGTCAGAATATTTCAACAGATATTTTGAGTCTGATCGCTGCGGTGTTCAGGTGGCTTAGTCCGCTGTAGTTTACATGTTGTGAAGGTTTTTCCCATGGGGCTCGATGGAGAAGGGGGTCTAAAAGTCAGTGATGTGTTTTACTCCCAGGCTGACCGGACTGGCCCCGAGTTCAAATCCCTTCACCACAACACAGAACAGCTCATTAAGGTAAGGTATTTGTTTTTCAAACATTAACGATATTTAGTAATTGTATTCACTTCCATTGTACAGTTAACAACATATATCTAGCAATATTCATCACAATTTATTTATAATAGGCTTTTTGTGCGAAACTGCAACACAAAGTTCTTAACAAGGGAAACAACACAATAATAACAAGAAATACAATTTGAATATAAATCACAGAGACATTTGAGAGGTCGTTTTAACCTAAAAAAAGATGCACTAAACTAAAAATGTTTTTATTGTGATTTTGTTAAAGTTGCTTTTCAACTATTTCCACCCCGCTCTGCTCCCCCTCACCTGACCTCAGGTGAACTTCTCCTCGCTGGATGTGCACCTGCACACAGAGGCCCTCCTCAACTCAATGAACTTCCTGACCAGCCTCCTCCCTCCCGCCAGCAAGAAGGAGGAGGGAGGAGCAGAGGAGCTGCCCACCATCCCCGAGGAGGAGGAGGAGGAGTCGGAGGAGGACAAGAAGGAGGAATCTGTTGTGGCAAAGAGAAAAAGTAACTTGCTAACTATTTCCATAAATGTCCATTTATTTAATGTATTTATTATTTCACTGCTTAAAGGTGAATACAATACATACGGTGTGAAAATGTCTAAAAGTGAAAATATTTGTTATTTGTGTCTGTAATATTTGTTGGGGAAAAGTGCAGATTTATTATTATAATATGTAAAACATTCGGATCATACTGGTTAGGTTATTTCTCCATATTGTCATCTTCTTACGTTTTCTTATGTGCTCCTCTTTTCTTCTCTTCTCTTCACACTTTTCTCCCAGCCACTAAAAAATCAAAGTTTGAAGATGTGGTGAATCTGCACATCAGAGCCGATCTGGACTGTCTGAAGGTCTTCATCCGAGGGGAGAAAGCCAGGATATCAGAGATCAGCATAGAAGGTACAGAGAAATCCTCCACCGCCTTTCTGCTCTAGGTCTGCTGCTCACACATTTACACTTCTGGAAACAAGCTGTTTCTGTTTATGGAAATAATACAAAGGTGATGTTCTCATCCAACTCCTGCAGGTCTGGTTTCTGAAGTCTTGATGAGGAAAAAGGAGATGGAGGTTCTGGCTCATCTCAAGAACATCATCATCCTGGACTGTGACAAAGAAGCGCTCTACAAAAAAGTATGATTTACAATTTCTGATCTAGTGCTGAAGATCGGTCAACAAATCAAAAAAAAGCTTTTCAGTTGTTTTTTTATAAGCTAATTTGCAAGATTCATTAATGTTGTTATTCAGTACACACAAATTCACAATGAGTTCAACAGCAACAAACAATACTTCTTCATGCATGACCTCTTATTTTGGCACATACATGTCAGTGTTAAAAAGTGAATTCAACACGAGATCATCCCAAAACGTTCTGGTTGTGGTTGATGAGGAACGGAGACTGTGGCTCTCAGGTTTATCTAATGGGTTTACTAGGAGTTGAGCCTCCACAGGATTTCCTCGACCGTTTCTGCTGAACTCTGCGGTGTGCGGATCGAGGCAGATGGTTTATTTACACATCTCTGTTGTCTTTAGGCGGTCTCCATAGCAGACAAGGAGGTGTTTGCCTTTCGTATGGTGAACTATACCGACGCCACGGAGGGCGACGCCTACCTGGACATGACCAAGGTGGACACCTCCGTCAGCTTGACCGTCGGGTGCATCCAAGTCGTCTTCCTCAACAAGTTTGTCTCCTCGATATTGGTGAGAAGTTTTGCATAATAATCATAACCACAGTGTTACGGCCCTCCAGTCTTACGAACCTTTATAAACCTATAAAATAAAAGGGGGGCAGGATAGTAAGTTGATAGTAAGTCCCTGGAAGTCGCTTTGGATAAAAGTGCCTAAATAGTAAAACAAGGGCTTTTATTCAGGGGTCAATGCTGGGGTTGTGCTAATGTAATGTGATATATAAGATAGCCTGCTGTTTTGGGACAGTAGTAGTTACACAATATAATACAGTATTTAGTATATTGAGAGAGTGATTGTTATAATAATTCATCAAAATTGATGAAAGATGTTGCACAAAACTATAGGTTATACATAAATACATGAATATATGAAACGTTTTTTCTTGTCGACATGTTATTGTACTTTATTGTATGACATTAATTTCACTAGAAAGTATTTTCTTTCCACCAACCAACCATCCATCATCCAACCATCCATCCAACCATCCATTCATCCATCCATCATCCAACCATCCATCCAACCATCCATTCATCCATCCATCCATCCAACCATCCATCCAACCATCCATCCATCCATCCAACCATCCATTCATCCATCCATCCATCCATCCATCCACCTCCCACAGGCGTTCGTCAATAACTTCCAGACGGCCAAGGAGGCGCTGGCCGAGGCGACGGCGCAGGCGGCCGAGAAGGCGGCCAGCGGCGTGATGGAGCTCGCCGAGCGCAGCACGCGCATCGCCCTCAATGTGCACTTCAACGCGCCGGTCATCTTCCTGCCGCAGTCCTCCTCGTCCGCCAACGTCATCGTCGCCGACCTCGGTCGGCTGTCGGTGAAGAACCACTTCACGCGCGTGCCGTCCAAAACGCACATCAAGATCCCGCCCATCATGGACATCATGAGGGTGGAGCTGAGCGACCTGAACATGTACAGGTAGGGAGAGCAGACCGCTTACATGCATGCATGCATGCATGCGTGCATGCATGAATATGCATATGCATATAAGCATATAATCTCATGCAGTGTTATTGAGACGTCAGTAACTTCCTCCTCTGGTTTGAGCCAAGCATTATTAGCTATTAGATTCTGCTCCAATTAGTAAAATGGTGGTTACAGATGGGTGATATCGATGACACTGATTATGATGCTATTTCTGACCCAATACTTTATTTATATACAATGCTTGACATATTTTGATGGTGGGTAGTTCATTTTTTGTACAATTTACTATTCAGTGAAAAAAAACTAAGAAAAGAGTCATGGAGATGATGACATGATAGACTAATTCTTCAGTGAAACGAAGGAATTATGAGATTATGCTTATTGTGCCCCATGCACACAGTCCCGTGGCAGAGTAATATTCACGATAAATTCACCAGAATTTTAAAAAAATGGCACTTATATATGTATATATATAAAAAAACGTGATATTGACTGGTTTTCTGTTCCAATGTACTTATCTTTTTTTTGTGGCTGGAGTATTTTAGAGGAAAATGTCTCACCTTCCCCCCCTTGGTCATTTCCAGAACGACATACGAGGACGGTCATTTCAAGGGACACACGCAGCTGCTGAAGCCGGTCAGCCTGGACATTTCCATCCAGAGGAACCTGTCCTCCACCTGGTACCACAGCATACCGGACATAGAGATCACCGCTCACCTCAAACCCATGAACGTACGTCGGCCACAACAAGCACACCTAATCTCTTCGTAATTGGGTTTAGATTAAGTTAATCCTATTCAGATTAAGATCATCATGCGGTCATGGATTCGATTCGTTTGCCTGAATGATGATCCATGCAAACGATAACTGACCCATGGTGTATTCACCGCTTTGAAATGGCTAGCTGAACTTAACCGTCATTAAAACTCAACAGTCTTAAGGTTAAGTGTAGGTATTGGAGTTGAAGGTGTTTAACATTGGGGCACATGCAACACATTTAGCATTTTTGAACACGGCTGCATTTTTGAATACACATCTGACGCTAATATGGACGGAAAAAACATCTGCCGAACGCTGCGTGGTTGACATTTAGCCGGCGTAGCGTGGCCTCGGCGCGTACAAACTGTATGTGTGCCTGTAACAGCTGATCCTGAGCCAGGATGACATCACCGTGGTGCTGAGGACCCTGGGAGAAAACCTGACGGAGACGTCCGACGCCGTCCCTCCTCCCGCCCTTCCTCCCGCTGCCGAGCCCGCCTCAGACACGGTGTCCACAAAGGGATCCCAGGGCTCAGGAGCGTTAGGCCCGTCCCCCAGTGAGTAGTGTGTGTGTGTGTGCGTGTGCGTGTGCGTGTGCATGCAGGTTTTTGCCGTCATTTTCAGGAAGCTCAGGGGCTTCAGACTTTGCAAACAGCGGTTGAAAGATTTGAAAGATGTTAGCGGTAACACGCAGTACAAGAGATGCTCTCTATGCAGTGTGACTTTATTTTGTGATCACTCGAACCACAGGCAACACAGTGGTGACGGCGGCGGTAGTGGAGACTCACAAGAACAGCAAACTGAAGGACTCCCTCAAGCTGATCTTCAAGTTCGACTCCATGACGGTGGTTCTCTACAAGCACACTGGGAATGAGGTAGCTCAACACACACACACACACACACACACACACACACACACGTGAATTGTTGAGATTGTGGGACAATATTTACCTACTGCTCAGTATATAGTTTGTCTCGCCGATGACATCCAAATCTCTTGTTTACATTCGGTGCTGCCGTCTTCCTAGAGAAACATTACAGCATTACACCAGACCTGTCCTATAAAGGACCCCATTTACATGCATCATAAACTTGATGAACGTTAAATATTTAGTAGAGAGGAGAAACAAACAAACAAATGAAAGTTGTAGGAGTGAATTTAATTTTCAAATTGCTGTCCACTGATCACATGTGTGTGTGTGTGTGTGTGAGTGAGTCGGTAGAGTGGAGTCGACTATCAATCATACATCTGTGTGGACACTCCCGCACCCCTCTCTGTTGTTGTTGTTGTTGTTGTTCAGGTCCAGCTGCAGGACTCTCATGATGATGAGCTGAAGCTGGCAGAGTTCACCCTGGGAACCATCTCCACCTCCGTCCACATGCTGTCTGACAGCTCCATGAAGGCTTGGGTCCGCCTGGCCAACTGCCTCCTGGACGACAAGAGACCCAGCGTCAAGATGGTCACCCCCAGGTACCGCAGGAGCCGGAGCGAAGGAAATGTTCACCCGCTTGTAATGAAGTTACAAACTGCTCCCGTTTAGTTTGCAGGGGGCAGGATAGTTTTTGGTTCAGGTGGGGGTTTGATTCCCAGACAAAAGGTTCTGGGTTTATACCCCTATGTGATGACTAACTGCGTTCTGCTCCTTCATGACCTCCAAGATCGTAAATCAAGTCTTTTGTGTCGTCTTTCTCACACATGAATACGACTGAATGCCAAAAGGTTTGCATGGCAGCGCTTTCATGTTGATGGGTGCAAATGCATCTTATTTATTGTCATCTTCTCGCTCCGGTTGCCCCCCACCCCCACCCTCACCCTACCTCCATCCCATCTCCCAGGATGATGGCCATGCGGCCGGGTGCCGAGCAGAACATGATGGTGGAGGTGAACTACCGCCAGGGTCGCGACGGGATCTTCTTGGACACGGTGGTGCAGGACATCTACCTGTGTGCCAGCATGGAGTTCCTGCTCACCGTGGCGGACGTCTTCCTCAAGGCCTCCCAGGAAGGCTTCGCGTCGGCACCTCAAGTCAAGCCCGCCGGTGGGGGAGGAGACAAGAGGAACGCCGCCTCCGCCTCCGGGTCCAAAGAGTCGGCAGGTCAGTTCAGCCGCTCCAACCTTCTCCAACCTCCATTCATTCTTTTATTTGTTTAAGTTCACTGACACATACGCTGTAATCTCGATTATAAGAAGTCATGTTTTTCTTCTGATTTGTCATTTGCACCTGCCCTTAATTTAGTTTTCATGTGATGGCATCGCTCTGTCTTATTTAAGCAATAAACAACGCCCCCTAGCTGTTCTAAAATCACTGTAAATCACAACCTCATGTGCCTTTTATAAAACGGTTACTATAGACGACCTAGTAAGATTTCACAAAATAAACACACGGCAACATAAAATGCGATCATGTATTGAAAAAAGAGATCATCATTCATTCGAGCAATAAAGCTTTAGCATTCAGGCGCATTAATACTAAGAATGAGTTGTTATGCGGCCACAGGTGTGTGTTTAGGACGGGAGCTATCCGTTTTACAACTCGTTCTTCCTCCTAGTCGGCGCTCCGGCGGTGTCCAAGATGGAGATCAACGTTGTTGTGAGGAACCCCGAGATCGTGTTCGTGGCCGACCTGACGCGCGCCGACGCCCCGGCGCTGGTGATGACGACGCAGTGCGAGCTGCTGATGAAGAGCGGAGCGGAGGGATCGCTGATGTCCGCCGCCGTTAAAGACCTCAAGGTATGAGCGCGATTCGGCTCAACCTGCCAGGTGTTGACGTGTCTTCTCTTCAAGCATTTCATGTGTTTTCTCATGTCATCACCCAAGGACTAGTTGGATGGAAATCTGGCTGATGGCTGACTTGACTTGTGTGCGTGTGTGTGTGTGCGTGTGTGTGTGCGTGTGTGTGCGTGTGTGTGTGTGTGCAGGTGGTGGCGTGTCCCTTCCTGAAGGAGAAGAGGACAGACAACGTGACCACGGTGCTGCAGCCGTGTCAGGTGTTCTTCCAGAGGAGCGAGCCTCTGGGAAGCCCCCAGGCCATGGAGGTCTCCATCCACGCACTCACACTCAAGGTCTCACCAAACTTTATATATCACCATTATATATTGTACAGTTCAACTAGAGCTAGTGAGAATGGTTTATTTGTATATGGACAAATACTGAAGTATAGACGTATTATAAAATGTGTCGCGAGATGCATTATAGTATGTTAATTTGCAATACCCATCCCTAGCTTTGGAGCAAATCTCATATTTTATCTAATAACATATATAATATGTCTTAATTAAGTGATAACCTGGTGTTTGGTAGTGTGTCGAAGTTCCCCTTACTGAGTCACGCAGTCAAGTCTAGTTTTGTTCATCACTCTCTCGCTGCTCTACCTGTCCAGGTGTCGCCCATCATCATCAACACCATCCTCACCATCCAGTCGGTGCTGACGCCGGCGGCCGAGACGCCGCAGGAGCTGGAGAGTCCCGTCACACCGGACCTCTGCGAGAATCGCCACTGGAAGGAACTCAAACTGTGGTTCCTGGAGGAGGCGGGCGACGAAGTCACAAAGACAACGGTCCCGCTGGTACCGCTGGGAGAGTCGCTGAAGGTAGATGCTGTTTGTAGCATGGGAGGGACTTGGTGTTGGAGGGGCTTGATGTCTTAGCGCAGTGTTTTATGGGACGTTTGATCCCATCCACTGATCCACATCCCACCTCCCTGCAGGTGGAGATCAAGTCGATCTGTGTGACTTTGGAGGCGGGGGTGGGGCACCGCACCTCCCCCATGCTTCTGGCCAAGTCCTCGTTCCATGGGGACGTGACGAACTGGACCACGCTCATTAACCTGTACAGCCAGCTCAACCTGGAGGTAACGCATGCAGACACACGCCCAGTCTGAGAAACACAGTTTGAACGAAGGTTGTTGAGGATGCATCCGAGCATCATGGTGGTCGAGATGAGAGGGGGCCTCATTACAAGCCTTTACAAGTCCACCACCACTGGTGACTAAGACCGTCTATCCACCATGAGTGATGGGTCACCTCCCGGTCTGGAGAGTACCATCTGGCTGGACACTCCCACTTGTGATGTCACTTGTGAATAGACTATGAAATGCCTTGCAATGACTAATGTGTGTGTGTGTGGTGTGTGTGGTGTGTGTGTGTGTGTGTGTGTCAGGTTCATTATTACAACGAGGTGCTGGGGGTGTGGGAACCACTGCTGGAGCCATTGGAGGACGAGGGCAAAGATGGCTTCAAACCCTGGTCACTGGAACTGAAGGTAGACACACACAGACACACGCACACACACACACGCACACACGCACACACACACACACACACAATTTCTCACCGCCCAACCACCACCACTCTCTGTTACCCGCCAGATGAAGAAGAAGCAGGTGGCCTATACAGGCCTGTCGGATGAAGTGGACTTTAACGTCCCAGACTACAAGACTGTGATCACCGTCAGCAGCAAGGACCAGCTCAACATCACCCTCTCCAAGTGTGGACTGGGCATGCTCACTAACGTCGGCATGGTGAGTGTCTCTGTTTACTAGCATTGGTGTAATAAGAGACGGGGATTTGGAAGAGTTACGCAACATAATCCAGAAATTTTCAAATTTGGGTAATAAGATAATATTCAATTGTATGGATATAGCCCAAGGGGAAAACCTTGACGTCATTACTGATTCTTTATTCTCCATAAATATGAAATGAGTATGAATCACATGGTAATACACCCCAACCTCCCTATATGAGAAGTGCTGTGTGGTCGTTGTCGGGTGTATCTGTTGTCAGGTGTATCTGTTGTCAGGTGTATCTGTTAGGTGTATCTGTTGTCAGGGGTATCTGTTGTCAGGTGTATCTGTTGTCAGGTCCGGTGTATCTGTTGTCAGGCGTATCTGTTGTCAGGTGTATCTGTTGTCAGGTGTATGTGTTGTCAGGTGTATCTGTTGTCAGGTGTATGTGTTGTCAGGTGTATGTGTTGTCAGGTGTATCTGTTGTCAGGTGTATCTGTTGTCAGGTGTATCTGTTGTCAGGTGTATCTGTTGTCAGGTGTATGTGTTGTCAGGTGTATCTGTTGTCAGGTGTATGTGTTGTCAGGTGTATCTGTTGTCAGGTGTATGTGTTGTCGGGGGTATCTGTTGTCAGGTGTATGTGTTGTCAGGTGTATGTGTTGTCGGGGGTATCTGTTGTCAGGTGTATGTGTTGTCAGGTGTATGTGTTGTCAGGTGTATGTGTTGTCAGGTGTATGTGTTGTCAGGTGTATGTGTTGTCAGGTGTATCTGTCGTCAGGTGCATCTGTCGTCGGGTGTATCTGTCGTCGGGTGTATCTGTTGTCGGGTGTATCTGTTGTCAGGTGTATGTGTTGTCGGGGGTATCTGTTGTCAGGTGTATGTGTTGTCAGGTGTATGTGTTGTCGGGGGTATCTGTTGTCAGGTGTATGTGTTGTCAGGTGTATGTGTTGTCAGGTGTATGTGTTGTCAGGTGTATGTGTTGTCAGGTGTATGTGTTGTCAGGTGTATCTGTCGTCAGGTGCATCTGTCGTCGGGTGTATCTGTCGTCGGGTGTATCTGTTGTCGGGTGTATCTGTTGTCAGGTGTATCTGTTGTCAGGTGTATCTGTTGTCAGGTGTATCTATTGTCAGGTGTATCTGTTGTCAGGCGTATCTGTTGTCAGGTCCAGTGGTTCTGTTGTCGGGTGTATCTGTTGTCAGGCGTATCTGTTGTCAGGTCCAGTGGTTCTGTTGTCGGGTGTATCTGTTGTCAGGCGTATCTGTTGTCAGGTCCAGTGGTTCTGTTGTCAGGTGTATCTGTTGTCGGGTGTATATGTTGTCGGGTGTATCTGTTGTCGGGTGTATCTGTCGTCAGGCGTATCTGTTGTCGGGTGTATCTGTTGTCAGGCGTATCTGTTGTCGGGTGTATCTGTCGTCGGGTGTATCTGTTGTCAGGTGTATCTGTTGTCAGGTGTATCTGTTGTCGGGTGTATCTGTTGTCAGGTGTATCTGTTGTCAGGTCCAGTGGTTCTGTTGTCGGGTGTATCTGTTGTCGGGTGTATCTGTTGTCAGGCATATCTGTTGTCAGGTGTATCTGTTGTCAGGCGTATCTGTTGTCAGGTCCAGTGGTTCTGTTGTCGGGTGTATCTGTTGTCGGGTGTATCTGTTGTCAGGCGTATCTGTCGTCAGGCGTATCTGTCGTCAGGCATATCTGTTGTCGGGTGCATCTGTTGTCGGGTGCATCTGTTGTCGGGTGTATCTGTTGTCGGGTGTATCTGTTGTCGGGTGTGTCTCTTGTCGGGTGTGTCTCTTGTCGGGTGTATCTGTTGTCGGGTGTATCTGTTGTCAGGTGTATCTGTTGTCAGGTGTATGTGTTGTCAGGTGTATCTGTTGTCAGGTGTATGTGTTGTCAGGTGTATCTGTTGTCAGGTGTATCTGTTGTCAGGTGTATCTGTTGTCGGGTGTATCTGTTGTCGGGTGTATCTGTTCTCGGGTGTATCTGTTGTCGGGCGTATCTGTTGTCGGGTGTATCTGTTGTCGGGTGTATCTGTCGTCGGGTGTATCTGTTGTCAGGTGTATGTGTTGTCAGGTGTATCTGTTGTCAGGTCCGGTGTATCTGTTGTCAGGGGTATCTGTTGTCAGGTGTATCTGTTGTCAGGTCCGGTGTATCTGTTGTCAGGCGTATCTGTTGTCAGGTGTATC
Organism: Merluccius polli; assembly: GCA_030340625.1. Taxonomy (NCBI): domain Eukaryota; kingdom Metazoa; phylum Chordata; class Actinopteri; order Gadiformes; family Merlucciidae; genus Merluccius; species Merluccius polli. The sequence continues at coordinate 16,852 of JAOPHQ010005839.1, read as the reverse complement.
TGTTGTCGGGGGTATCTGTTGTCAGGTGTATCTGTTGTCAGGTGTATGTGTTGTCAGGTGTATCTGTTGTCAGGTGTATGTGTTGTCAGGTGTATCTGTTGTCAGGTGTATCTGTTGTCAGGTGTATCTGTTGTCAGGTGTATCTGTTGTCAGGTGTATCTGTTGTCAGGTGTATCTGTTGTCAGGTGTGTATCTGTTGTCAGGCGTATCTGTTGTCAGGTGTATCTGTTGTCAGGTGTATCTATTGTCAGGCGTATCTGTTGTCGGGTGTATCTGTTGTCGGGTGTATCTGTTGTCGGGTGTATCTGTTGTCAGGTGTATCCTTTGTCGGGTGTATCTGTTGTCAGGTGTATCTCTTGTCAGGTGTGTATCTGTTGTCAGGCGTATCTGTTGTCAGGTGTATCTGTTGTCAGGTGAATCTGTCGTCGGGCGTATCTGTTGTCAGGTGAATCTGTCGTCAGGTCCAGTGGTTCTCTTGTCAGGTGCGTATCTCTCCATCTCCAGTCCTAATCCGTCCCGTTCCTCCGCAGGCGTTTGCCAAGCAGTCTGTGGAGTCCTTCCAGGTGGACGAGGCCCCCTTCGTGGTGAAGAACCGCCTGGGTCTGCCGGTGTCGGTCCTCTACAGCGAGATGTTCAGCCCCATCGGCCGGGAGGGCCGCGGCCGCACCGTGGAGCTGCAGGACGGGGAGAGCCTCAACATGGGCTACCTGAGGACCGACACGGACTCGGACCAGTTCTCTGCCATGACCTCCCTGAGTGCCAAGGACTACTACATACAGCCCAGTAAGTGGAGAGGACTACTTGGAGACGCGGTGCAAGAACCCATTCAGGGCTGGGCAATAGACTTAGACTTGGACTTGGACTTGGACTAGACTTTATTGATCCCTTTGGGATGACTCCTTCAAGGAAATTGAATTTCCAGTAGACCAGTAGAATAAAGGAGGTATAAAAAATAAAAAATACAATACAATACAAAACTAGACAATAAACTCTTAGTTACAGTTAAATATATAAGGCAAACACTCAACAGTAAAAAATAAACTAATATACTCTAATACTTAAATACAATTTATCAGTATTATGTCGATGTGGTGATATGATACTAGATATTGTCTTAGACATCTTTGGATATCGTTATATCGTGATATGGCATAAGTGTCGTCTTCCTGGTTTTAAAGGCTGCATTACAGCAAAGTGATGTAATAAAAAAGAAAATACACGCCTATAACATGCTATCGAAATCCAGCTTGTTATCGAGATATTAAATTACCTGTCTATCGCCCAGCTCTAATCTATTATGTTTACAATACAGATATGATAATTACATAGTTATGTTGATGTTAATATGATATTTCACATTATTATCATCACGTTACCGTATTATCAATATTATTATTTGAGAATTAAGACCGCAAATTGCAATTTTGCTTTTACACAATGTATGTTGGGTAAATTGGGTCAAATGTTTATACTATAAACTATAACCCCCCCCCCCTCCCAGCTCCTGTCGGCCACACGTCCGCCAGTGTGATCCCCCTGATCAAGGTGGGCCGCGGGATGTACAGCGTCCTGCACAACGAGTCGCAGGTCACCCGCTTCCTGGTCTGCCAGATTTACTCTGTGGAAGGAAGCAAATACATCAAGATCCGCTCCCCCTTCCAGGTTCGCCCACGGCCATCTTCTCTCTCTCTCTCAACCCACAGCCATCCTCTCTCTCTCTCTCTCTCTCTCTCTCTCTCTCTCTCTCTCTCTCTCTCTCTCTCTCTCTCTCTCTCTCTCTCTCTCTCTCTCTGTACACCTTTCTCAACCTTCTGCCATTTTCTTTCTGGGCTATTGGGTGCCATTATAATATTCATTTCAATGGTCAGTCTGTGAAGCCATTAGAGACTGATAAATGGATAGATAGATGTATACACTCTCTCCCTCACTCACTCACTCACTCACTCACTCACTCACTCACTCACTTACTCACTTTATTCATCCCAGAGGGGAGAGTCAGCCGCTAATGGTACAGCCTACCATTGAGTTAAAAAGACAAATGTTTCCCAATTTCCATACGCAAGCTTTTCAATCAATTCTTCTTATTCTTCTTCAATTCTTTCCTGCAGATTATCAATCACTTCTCCATCCCGTTCAAAGTGTTCGAGGGACCAACATGTCTGGGGACAGCGCTGCCTGAAGAGGAGTTCTGCGTCCCTCTGGACTCCTACAGGTAAACGATGCACACCGCCACCAAATACAATGTATGGCATTCGCTGTTTTGTGATTGGCTCCAATTGGTGGCAGGTGATGCCGCTTCCCATAGTTCGAACGGTGACATTACTTGGCACCCATTTTAGTGGAATCTGCAATAACCTGTGTTTCTTCAATTCACTTTTTTTTGTTTTGTTTTTGGGTCTCTTTACTTACGGCATTATCGACATTATCGTACCAAGTGCCGATACTAGTAGTGTTTTTAATAATATGTCTCCAAAATGTATTGGAGACATATTATTAAAACGAATATCCCCAACTTCATTCTACTCTCGACCCTCTGCTGCCCCCTGCAGGTCTGAGTTGAGTGTGCAGCCAGTGACTGAGGAAGCCCCTGAGGAGCAGCAGGAGCAGCAGGAGCAGCAGGAGCAGCAGGAGCAGCCGGAGGCGGAGTTTGATTGTTCGGACGGCTTCAGCTACGAGGACGTCTGCCGCCAGGAGCCCGCCGCCCGCCTGCAGCAGACCTGCCGTCGCCGCGGCAACCAGGCCGGCGTGCTGATGGTCAACATGGTGCCGGTGATGGACACCGTGGTGTCCAAGCACACCGGCACCGCCGGGGAGAACTTCGACGAGCCGTACGTCCTCCACCTGTGGCCGTCCATCTTGTTACGCAACCTCCTGCCCTACTCCGTCGCCTACAAGTTACAGGTAAACACAACACGCAACTTCCTGCCCCACCCTGTTGGTTACCAGTAAAACTACACACCGCCTCCTTCCATACAAATTACAGGTAAACTTCGCTTACAGCCAAACTACACACACAAATAGATCACAGACACCATTCAACATGTGTGATGTCGATAGTCATCACTGTAGAGATTGTATGGGGGTTAGATACTGGATGTCCCAGCGTCCTTATGTTTTATGTTTTGTGTCTCGGTTGCTCTCGGTTGAATAGGACAGTGAACATTGTGCCCCAGAGGTCGTCCTGGAGCCGGGTCACTCCGCCCAGCTCCACACCGCCGTCATCGACCAGTCCAGCCTGGCGCTGCGTCTCCTCAACTACCTGGCGCAGGACTGGTCTGCCTCATATGGGTCTGTGTTTAGTGAGCCATTACTTCTCCGTCTCTGTCACTGATTTTCCATTTGGTTTTTTTATTTGATTAAAATTTAACAGTAGAGATGCAATATGATTTTTGAATATTTACTACCTTAACATAACATGTACCATTTGTACCATTATGTTCACTCAGTCAGGAAAAGCATCACTGGCCAATGACACTTGCTTTTTCTATTGTCTCCACTCAGTTTCCATGCCAACGAAGAGGAGATCACCTTCCTGGTGTTCCAGTCCACACACGAAGATGAGGATGAGTTGATGGAGGGCAGCGGCGCGAGGGCCAGGGCCGAGCTGGACATCGCGGTGCATGTGGTGTACGAGGCCGGGCGCATGGTGGTGGCCATCCACTCGCCCTACTGGATGGTGAACAAGACGGGCCGGCTGCTGCAGTACAAGGCCGACGACATCCACCGGAAACACGCCCTGGACTACGACATGCCCCTCCTCTTCTCCTTCAAGCCACGCAACTTCATGCAGAACAACAAGGTACGGCCTCGCCGCGGGAGACGCCAGAGCAACCTCCCTGAACTAACCTGTCCATGAACTTGCATGAGGACGTGAATCTTATGTCATATTGTAGTTGATATTGTAGTTGATTTTTTTTTCATCGATGGAAAATGTTTGGCACAAAAACAGCTTTTTACATTAACGTTGAGCTGATGAGTGGTGAGTGGCGTTGGCCTTTTCTTCTGTTCACATCTGCTTTGTTTCTCAGGTGCGTCTGATGATATCAGACAGCGATCTCTCGGACGAGTTCTCCCTGGATACCGTCGGTAGCTATGGAGATGTGAAATGTAAAGGCAGATACAAGGACTACCTGGTAAGATGTTCACCTCAAACTTGGGGCTAAACCGCTCGAATGGTGGACTAGATTAACTCATTTATTTTATTCTGGAATCGTGTCACATGGCATAAGGTATAGATATTTCACAGGAGTTTGAAATCACTGTGAAATCAAGAAAATAATCATAGGATACATACAGTATGATATGTTTTTTTGTGAAGCAATCACAAAGTCAATGCAATGACTTGAAGCGAACACAATGGACATGTCATGGAGATGAAAACATGAAGGACACAGGACACTAAGCATACACAACACAACAGGTGTGCACAATGGACTCATTAGCACAGGAGAAACGGTGAACCTTAATGAGCAGCAGGCTGCACTGGGTCTAGGGCAGATTCTGGCAAATCTATTTGTTATATTTTCTATTGAAAAGTTTGTAATAAAGTGCCAGTTTGGCAGCCTGACAAACAGTAATACAAAACATTTGATATTTGAGATGACGAACAGAATCGTGTGTGATATCTAGGGTCCTATCTAGGGTCCTATCTAGGGTCCTATCTCGGGTCCTATCTCGGGTCCTATCTCGGGTCCTATCTAGGGTCCTATCTAGGGTCCTATCTAGGGTCCTAGGGCAGATTGGTGTCTATCTAGCGGTCTGTGTTCTTCTTCTTCTATTGCGTCATTTATAATGAAGTGCCAGTTTGTCACTATCTAACAAGCAGACTGGTTTATTATTATTATTATTATTATTATTATTATTATTATTAAGCAGTAATACACAACCTTACATTACAAGTCGTGTTTCGGTAATGTCTTCATGGGTGTGTCCATGCCTCCAGGTCGGGGTGAAGATCGATCCCAGCAGTTTCAGCCTGACCCGCATCGTGACCTTTGTGCCGTTCTACCTGCTGGTGAACCGGACCAAGCATGTGATCCTGGTCAGCGAGGAGGGCCAGGACAACTGGACCCCGGCGCAGCCAGAACAGGTCAGAGCCAGGGGTTCAAAGTGGAAGAAGCAAGCTCAGCATAGTATGCAAGTTTTGCAAATGTTAGATATTAAGGAAATAAATGTTATGTTGAGTCACCCTCAAATATTTTAAGAGATTTAAGAGATTTGTTTTTGAAGTCATCCTAGCCTTTATTATTATTATAATATTATCAGCAACACTTTTTTTTCTTTTTAACAGTAATCCAATTCTATTTAAATATTTTGCACACTATATAGATATATATTGTTGCTTTCATATTATCTTCTGCTTTACATTAACGCACATTTATTCAGGACCACTTCATCCTGTTGTATATCTGCACATTTATAGTATTTATAGCATTCTGTGAATATAGTGTGAACTGTACTGTCATGTACTGTCATATACTTACACATCAGCTTGCACTACAGCTCCTTTGGTTTTGGAAGATACTGTATATATATTTATTATATTGTTTATAGTTTAATACTTGGTTTCTTATCTTCCTATATTTTTTTATATTCATATTTTTATTTTCAATAAACTTGATTCTGATTCTTAGTCGGCCATGCCATTCTGGCCGGAGAAGGACACCAAGAAGCTGAAGATCAGAGTTGAAGGATGCGAAGCGCCGCCTCGGACCATCGACTTCACGAGGCCAGAGAACTGCCTGCTGCTGCAGCTGGACAACACAGTGAGTCGGAGGACACGCCACTCACACCGGTCTTTGTGGGGGTGCAGGATCATGTAGTGGAGAGGGTTCAAACCCCAATGTCCACAGTTTAACTGTAGGCATCCTTGAGCAATATGCCGAACCCCTTCCTGCTCATTCATCTAAAGAAAAATGTAAAAAGATGTACGTGGAGAAAAGCGTCCGCTAAATGACCAACTGGTAAACGGTCTCACTGTGTTCCTTTGTCTCAGCTGGGCGGGTTCACTGTGGAAGTGGACCTATCAGAGCACTCTGCTGTGATCCGCTTCTCGGACTACCATGATGGCTCCGCCCCCTTCCTCATCATCAACCACACCAAGGACCAGGTGGTGGCGTTCCACCAAAGGTGAGACATGACCACTCATAGCCATGACCAGCGGACATTTTAAATAGTCAAACGGTCAAACGAAGAGAATCAAACAAATGTGTAGTAAACTGTGTGTGTGTGTGTGTGTGTGTGTGTGTGTGTGTGTGTGTGTGTGTGTGTGTGTGTGTGTGTGTGTGTGTGTGTGTGTGTGTGTGTGTGTGTGTGTGTGTGTGTGTGTGTGTGTGTGTGTGTGTTGGCCTTGTTGATGACCCGTTTGTTCATGAAGATACTGAATATATTAACTGCCTTGCTATAACAACATCCTGTCCTGCAGACATCGTGACAGATCAGCACTTGACCCCCGCCGGGATGAATGATGGATGTTTTTGTGTTGATTTGTTGATTGGCTCCACACAGGATTCAGCGAGACAACACCTTGTGGGTCGCTGACGAGCTGCTTGACCTCTCCTTCTCCGGGGAGGAGGAAAGGTACAACCGAACCCAGGGCACAGGAAGCGCTTGGGATAAATGGGATAACGCGGCTTCACACTGGGAAGCTCAGGGTAGCAAGAACCAGAGGCGAAGGAGTAGAGAGGGGGAAACCGCCAGAGCTGCAATAGTCCACCAGATTAACATTGAGTGTCAGCAAATCAATTAGTGATCCCATCATCAGAGGGACAAGATGCTCAACCACCTGCTCCTGAAAAGACTTTTATCTGAATTTGGAGCAAGTCGCTTTGGATAAAAGTGTCAAATGACTCGATAGTAAATGAGAAAGACATTTCATATTGTAGTTTTATCCTACTGTGTCAACGGGAAGATGGCCGCTTCACACCCAACTCAGTTTTCATTTAAAATGGCGGTGGCAGTTAACTCATGATTAACTCATCAACTTTCAGTGCTCATCAAAATTAGAGGTGCTACAGAAAGGTTGTGTGCAGCACCGCCAGGTTTAGAGAATCAAAACACAAGGTTGGTTTATTTTTTAATTTTGTTAATATAGTTATACCAATGATACCGTCATCGATTACTTCCATAGTGTGAGGATGAGGAGATTTGATATAAGATATTAGATAATAGCTTTGCTCTAGGACAGTAGTAATGGTATAGTGGAAGGGAGTGAATGCTGAAGGGACAAACCAAGTTGAATATAACCGGCGCTAACAGACATAAATAGAATAAATAAATAAATAAAGAAGTAGGTAAGCCTGAATGTCATATTTGCTCCTTATGTTTACGTCAAAGAAAACTACCATTGCTTGATACAAGAAATGTTGACTGCAATGTTTAATTGCTCTTGTACTATTTAGGGTCAACTAAGCATCTTGCTTAGGTGACATTATTGTACTTATAGTCAGCAATGCCCATTTATTCTGATCCTACTATAGAGTTTAAATAATATTAAAGTAGGAGCGAATGCGACGTTCAAACCTCTTCGGTAATATGACCTTTTGACCTCCTGACCAACTGTTTCCTTTATTTGACTATGGCTGTTTCTCCGGTAAACATCTTGGTGGTGGCTTTCCGTTGAGCTGCGGCTGCTGTGGATGGAAATCCTTTCGTCTTCTTCCTCCTGTAGTTTCCGCCATGTTGGGGAAAGATGCGTCTTCCTGCTTCCCTTGCCGCGCGGTCTTTCATCCTCTGCATCCCCTGTGAATGTGTGCTGATAATGTGTTTCTCTCTCCTCTTCAAAAGGGCGAACTTGTGTGCCTCGTGTTTGGTGACTGTGCTGTACATTGTGTCCTCTACTGTACTCTTTAAGGGGATTTTCGGGTCCCTCTATGGAGTCGGCTTCTTTGGAGATCTCTCTCTACTGCTTACTATCAGCTGTCGCCGTCTGATGCTATCCACTGTATTATGTATGGACTATTACTGATGTTTCTTATTGTGTGTGTGTGTGTGTGTGTGTGTGTGTGTGTGTGTGTGTGTGTGTGTGTGTGTGTGTGTGTGTGTGTGTGTGTGTGTGTGTGTGTGTGTGTGTGTGTGTGTGTGTGTGAGCAGCTCCCAGAGTGAGTCGGAGGGGCAGGAGCTGGCGCCAGGTGAAGCGCTGTACTACACCTGGGCTGAGCCCACTGGGTCCAGGGAGCTGTGCTGGCACTGTGGCAGCTACTCTGGGTCTCTGAAGAACGAGGAGGTAACCGATCGGTCGAGTGAAGAGCGATAAGAGACTAAATTATTATATTGGATTTTTTTATTATGCTTATCGAAAGGGAAGAGGGCAGAGTCGTCTAGTGGTTAGGGGGGTTTGACTCCCGGTCAAAAGGGTTCATCCTCTATGTATGGGTTAGGGTTCATCCTCTGTGTGGGTTAGGGTTCATCCTCTATGTGTGGGTTAGGGTTCATCCTCTATGTATGGGTTAGGGTTCATCCTCTATGTATGGGTTAGGGTTCATCCTCTATGTATGGGTTAGGGTTCATCCTCTATGAATGGGTTAGGGTTAATCCTCTATGTATGTGTCCTTAGGATCAGCGTGTGGATTTGAAGAACGACGGAAAGCTCTTCCTCATCTCTTTCTATGAAGGTACAGTTATGACAACCAGTAACTTTACTGAATATTGTTCAATGTTTTCCATATCTTATGTGTCCTTTTGTAAAAAAAAGCTGCATTGAAAGTTTGAAAGTTTTACACACACACACACACACACACACACACACACACACACACCATCACACTGCAGGGGGTTTATGTGTGTTTGTGCTGTTGACCTGAAGGTCTCCAGCGGGTGGTGCTGTTCACGGCGGAGCGGCCCATCTACAAGATGCTGTGCGAGAGCGAGAAGGTGCAGCTGGCTGAGCAGGAGATCATCCTGTCCCTGCAGAACGTGGGCGTGTCTCTGGTCAACAACAACAACAGCCAAGAGGTCTCCTTCATTGGGATTACAAGGTCTAGAAGCACACACACACACAACCTCATAAAACAACATATTGGCCAGTGTACCTAGTCTATGCTTACTATTTAATTATTAATAACACACTCATTAATCCCCATGTTAAGATATGCAAAGTGCTTTGGGTCTCTTGGAAAGCACTATATTAATGCAATGAATTATCTAACGAATCTAACTTACATCACAGCAATGCAATTAAGTTTCCTCTAGTTTCATGTCACGTTCCTTGTTTCTCCTGGTGTGTAGTTCGGATGTGGTGTGGGAGTCGAAGCCCAAGAAGAAGAGTCGCTGGAAGCCGCTGAGCAACAAGGAGGCTGAGATGTTGGAGGACGCGTTCAAAGGCTATGTGGAGTCGGGGCCTGTGGACAACCTCATAGTGGACCTTGAGACCAACCTCCAGGTAACAGACACAATATGCACAGTATATTAAGAAGTATAGTATTTCTTAAGTATATTCAGAAAGCTCTCACTTATTTCCAGACTTTTGGCCCCAATCACCAAATCCTGGTTTAGACTTCTCCGTCAGCACGTCCATAATTGTATCGTCATTAAAACATGATGGGACAATCAAAAGCAAATGTCAGGACATTAAACGATCTCTCTCTGTCTCTCTCTCCCCCTCCCTCCCTCCCTCCCTCCCTCCCAGGCGTGTCTCACCCCCAGCGGCACGGACATGTGTGTACTGCAGCCGTACGACGCGCCCCTGCGGAGGAACTACCTGCCTGGTGTGAAGGTGGAGTACAGTGTCTCGTCTCGCCAGAGCTCCTACCGGGTCCAAGTCAACCGCATACAGGTGAGGAGATATGACCTCATACAGGGGAGGAGGTATGACCTCATACAGGGGAGGAGGTATGACCTCATACAGGGGAGAGGAGGTATGACCTCATACAGGGGAGGAGGTATGACCTCATACAGGGGAGGGAGGTATGACCTCATACAGGGGAGAAGAGTTGACCTCATACAGGGGAGGAGGTATGACCTCATACAGGGGAGGAGAGTTGACCTCATACAGGGGAGGAGGTATGACCTCATACAGGGGAGGAGGTAAGACCTCATACAGGGGAGGAGGTATGACCTCATACAGGGGAGGAGGTATAACCTCATACAGGGGAGAGGAGGTATGACCTCATACAGGGGAGGAGGTATGACCTCATACAGGGGAGAGGAGGTATGACCTCATACAGGGGAGGAGGTATGACCTCATACAGGGGAGGAGGTATGACCTCATACAGGGGAGAGGAGGTATGACCTCATACAGGGGAGGAGGTATGACCTCATACAGGGGAGGAGGTATGACCTCATACAGGGGAGGAGGTATAACCTCATACAGGCGAGGAGATATGACCTCATACAGGGGAGGAGATATGACCTCATACAGGGGAGGAGATATGACCTCATACAGGGGAGGAGATATGACCTCATACAGGGGAGGAGATATGACCTCATACAGGGGAGAGGAGGTATGACCTCATACAGGGGAGGAGGTATGACCTCATACAGGGGAGGAGGTATGACCTCATACAGGAGGTATGCTCGGACTAGGTGACCAGATCTGTATAACCGCTGTAATGCGCTCTGTGGTGATTGGTCGAAGTCGTAGTAATATGAATGAATGCGCTTCACTGTCCACAGATCCAGAATCAGTTGCCTGGAGCCATCTTCCCCTACGTCTTCTACCCTGTCAAACTCCCCAAGTCTGTCACCATGGACTCCGGTGAGTACCATCAGACGTGTGTGTGTGTGTGTGTGTGTGTGTGTGTGTGTGTGTGTGTGTGCGCGTGTGTGTGCATGTGTGTGTGTGCGCGCGCTACATCATGTCCTTGCTGTGTGTCTTCCAGAGCCCAAACCCCTGACAGACATCAGCATTGTCACCAGGGCTGCAGGACATTCGGACATCTCCCGCATCAAGTAAATACACCAGAACTTTCTGTTGTGACTCTCTCTCTGCGTCTCATCTGCTAAATGACTAAGGAAGGGATAATGTACAGCTAGCCGGTCATTATTGTGAAATAAACCCAAACAGGGTGATGCAGGTCTTTGAATTTCCGCGTATTACATGGCTACTTACTAAAGAAATCAATTAATTAGCTTCTGCTAATAAAAAAATGTCAGTTAGATTCTACAGTTGGAAATGGAGTCTGTTATTCATAGCAGCGGTCTCCTATTCAGAAATAACCGACCAATCAGAATTGAGTATTCAACAAAGCGTGTGAAGTGAATGGTAGTCATAAAGAGTTCTAGTTTGAGTGAGATGTTCTCCTCAGGTGGTGACATGTAGGTCTGTGTGTCCACCACCAACAGGTACTTCAAGGTGTTGATCCAGGAGATGGACCTGAAGCTGGACCTCGGCTTCCTGTACGCCATTCTGGATCTCTTCACACCGGAGAACGCCAGCGCCATGACGCCTCAACAGGAGGTCAGTGTCTCTCTCTCTCTCTCTCTCTCTCTCTCTCTCTCTCTTACTGTCTCTCTTTCTCTGTCTTCTCTCCATCTCTTGTGCTCTCTCCATGTCTTCCTCTCCATGATTCGGCCCCTAGCTGAGGTGTGTGTGTGTGTGTGTGTGTGTGTGTGTGTGTGTGTGTGTGTGTGTGTGTGTGTGTGTGTGTGTGTGTGTGTGTGTGATTGCGTGTGTGTGTGTGTGATTGCGTGTGTATTCCTGTAGGTGGAGCTGTTTCAGAAGGATGTGGACTACAGGCTGGCTGAGCTCGCCAACGCCTCTGCTAGTGACAACTCTCCCATCAGCCTCTACGAATACTTCCACATCTCCCCCATCAAGGTGTGCATGTCCTCCATGCATGGATTCGGCTTCGTTAGCCTGCTAGCAGTCAGTGCTAGTAGCCACAGCGCTAAGTCATTAGCGATGTGATGGTGATGATTCAACACAATTGATGGGTTTTCTTATTTTCGTAAACATAAAACGTAATAAAAATATAATTAAGTGCAATAATGACAGAAACTTCTTACTTTTGGCACTTTAATGTTGATTTAATATGTACATATTATTATTATTTAAACGAAAATAATGACCTCATATTTTGAATCCTTTAGCTACTCTGCCCTCTCTCCGGTTGTTTTTGAGTAAATTGCTCAAGCTGATTTTTTTTTGTAGTTGCTCCAATTTTGATTGTGCGTCTGCTAAATGGCTAAAATGTAAATGTGTGCGGTTGATTTTGATTTTTTTCTGTCTCCATGTCAGCTCCACCTGAGCCTCTCTCTGAGCACCGGAGGGGACGACGGCATGAAGGAGAAGAGGGACAATGAGCTCATCCCGGTCCAGTCCCTCAACCTGCTGCTGAAGAGCATCGGCGCCACGCTGACCGACGTGCAGGACGTCGTCTTCAAGTACAGACACGCGCCTTGACGTTCACCACCAGGTGTCATGTTGACCAGCCATCACAATATCCCAAATATCCCCTCTAGTGATGTCACACCTGGGAGTGTCCACACAGATGTATGATGGATGGATCATACGTCTGAGTGGAGTGGACACAGTCATGTGTGATGTCATCATAGGGTCAATTTTGAAAAGGCAAATCAACATCACACCTGGTAAAATATAGGTTAAATAGGTACCTTTGATGATGATGTCATCATATTCCCTCTACTCATTTGTTTTTAATGCAAACTTTGTTCACGTCTAATACTGTTTTGTTCTTCGTTTTCTTTCCAGATTAGCCTTCTTCGAGTTGACCTTCCAGTTCTGCACGACTCAGCAGCTCCAGTGGGAGGTCATCAGACATTACTCCAAGCAGGTAACACACACACACACACACACACACACACACACACACACACACTGGCCGTCATCCATTTTTAAAATACTTTAAATTCCCCTTTTTTGATACTATTTTATATTTTTCCACCTTACTTGTTCATCTTACTTACCTGCATTGTTGAGGAGAGCTTGAAACACAAGAATGTGATGACCAGCTATGACTGCTCCTTCCCAGGCGATCAAGCAGATGTATGTGCTGGTGCTGGGCCTGGATGTGCTGGGAAACCCCTTCGGTCTGATCAGAGGTCTGTCTGAAGGAGTGGAGGCCTTCTTCTACGAACCCTACCAGGTAGGACCGGAGGAGCGGTGGGAGGCTGTGGTGTGCAGTGGCTTTACCACAGCTAGGGGGCGCTGTTTCACCGCCTCAAGTGGCTCATTGCTTTTATAAACACCTTACTGTGTGACCTTATTCTGTCCATTAACCCAACGAAGATGTGCATGTAATCCTCTCCATGTAACCGTTCCTATCGGGTGTCGGGGTTTCCTAGGGGGCCATCCAGGGGCCAGAGGAGTTTGTTGAAGGCATGGCGCTGGGGGTGAAGGCGCTGGTGGGAGGAGCTGTTGGTGAGCACTGGAGGAAACTCCTTAAATATCACAGCACTCATTAGCATACCTGGATATCTAGGGCTATGATTTTGAGTTATTTCGCAACATAACTGTTTGGATAATTATAATTCACTATTCATTCATTATTAATTGGGCCATTTCAATTTGAATAAAAAAAAAAAAACTATTTGGGTTAATAAATCTATGGAAGTGAAAAAACTATAAGATGGTATAAGAATGGCCTTTTAACTTCTTTAACTCGGTCATTCCTCAGGCGGCATCGCGGGCGCGGCCTCCAGGATAACCGGCGCCATGGCGAAGGGCGTGGCGGCCATCACCATGGATGAGGAGTACCAGCAGAAGAGGAGGGAGGCCATGAACAAGCAGCCCAGCGGCCTGAAGGAGGGGCTCGCCCGGGGGGGCAAGGGGCTGGTGTCTGTAAGTCCTCACTGTCTCACTGAACCGAACCCTAACCCTAACGACACTCTGAGGCGCTTCGGACAGAAACGTCTGCTAAATGACGAAAAGCGTCTAAATTAGGGATGTCCCATATTGGCTTTTTTACCGATAACCGATAACTGATATTGTTCAACTCTTAATTTCCGATACCGATATCAACCGATACCGATATATGCGGCCGTGTTTTACACCAAAACTAATTTCAGGTAACATCGTAACACAATATTTAGAGTTACAGAGTTACGCTACAACTAGCGTCCCGCTACGCGGCCGCACAGCCCAGGCTCGTTATGGAGACGGCGCGGCGCGTTTGATGATGTCATCAAACCACGTCCTCACTTGAAACATAACAGATGTCTGAAATTATTTCAAACAAATTGTTTATTTATTTCACACTGTCTTTGTACTGACAGAAAACGGTCACTTGCATTGGACTCAGGACAGTCAGAGCTCTCCAACGGTAGAACAGCCAGAGGACACTTTAGTCACTTTGAGCTTTTTAAAAACTCAAACCCATATTTTCCGATATATTGATTTTTTATGCCAATATCGGCCGATAATATCGGTGGGCCGATAATATCGGACATCCCTAGTCTAAATGTTCGCTTTGAGCGGTCAAACCGGTGGTGGAGAATACCAACGTTATTTTCATACGTTTGATTGGCGGCTGTGGTCGACGAGATGTGATCAGATTGTGAATGTGATCTCTTCCTCTTCCTCCTAGGGATTCGTCAGCGGCATCACAGGGATCGTCACCAAGCCTATAAAAGGTACGTGTTGTAAAACCCCGGAGCCGCACTTTGGGTTGAGTTCTGCTGCCTTAAGACATTGAAAGGTGTCCATGAGAGGTTTTTGGGAGTCTACAGAGTCCATGACCCCTAGACCGGCGCTAGACCCCCCCTGTAATCCCTAACGCTGAAACTGTCCAAGCAGCGCTGTCCTTCTAGGATCAGACGTGCGTATCACAACATAGTGTTTCATGTTGTAAATGTTTTGGGGTGTTGTCTGTTCAATCGAGGCTCCGTGTCCAGTGTGTGTTTGCTCCAGTTCATATTGGCTGTGGTTGATGTGTGTTGCTAGGCGCCCAGAAGGAGGGAGCGGCCGGCTTCTTCAAGGGGATGGGGAAGGGCCTGGTGGGCGCGGTCGCCAGGCCGACCGGCGGCTTCATCGACATGGTCAGCAGCACCTTCCAGGGGATCAAGAGGTGTGTGTGTGTGTGTGTGTGTGTGTGTGTGTGTGTGTGTGTAACTGGTACACACTACTGTGAACATTATCCAACATTTTATGTCGTGTCAGATCTACCTTGTTGAAATGTATCGCTGAAGTGCTTGGTGTGTGTGTGTGTGTGTGTGTGTGTGTGTGCGCGTGTGTGTGTGTGTGCGTGCGCGTGTGCGCGCGTGTGTGTGTGTGTGTCCGCCAGGGCGGCCGAGACGTCCCAGGATATCGAGTCTCTACGGCCTCCTCGCTTCATCCATGAAGACGGTGTCATACGCCCATATAAGGAGATCGAGGGGCTGGGCAGTCAGATGCTGCAGGTACGTCACTAACGAGTCACACCTGGGTGAAGTGTGTGTGTGTGTGTGTGTGTGTAAAATGAACCTGTTGGTCTTCTCTTCCATCCTATTGTGCCATCGCATCATTTCGCCCCCCCCCCCCCCCCCCCCCCTCATCGCTCCATGTCCGCTGTTATGTCCATTGCGTCTAAAAAATGAAGGATAAAAACACTTTGCGCTATTTGAGGGAGACGCTCCGTTTTATTGAATTGGTTCAGCGGTCTGTGAGTCAGAGCGGCGCTTCGGCGTTTTGTTGCCCTGTAGCTCAGCCTGGTACACACAGTAGACTACACACTGGTACACACAGTAGACTACACACTGGTACACACAGTAGACTGGTACACACAGTAGACTACACACTGGTACACACAGTAGACTACACACTGGTACACACAGTAGACTGGTACACACAGTACACTACACACTGGTACACACAGTACACTACACACTGGTACACACAGTAGACTACACACTGGTACACACAGTACACTACACACTGGTACACACAGTAGACTGGTACACACAGTGGACTACACACTGGTACACACAGTACACTACACACTGGTACACACAGTAGACTGGTACACACAGTACACTACACACTGGTACACACAGTAGACTGGTACACACAGTGGACTACACACTGGTACACACAGTACACTACACACTGGTACACACAGTAGACTACACACTGGTACACACAGTAGACTGGTACACACAGTACACTACACACTGGTACACACAGTAGACTGGTACACACAGTACACTACACACTGGTACACACAGTAGACTACACACTGGTACACACAGTACACTACACACTGGTACACACAGTACACTACACACTGGTACACACAGTAGGCTACACACTGGTACACACAGTACACTACACACTGGTACACACAGTACACTACACACTGGTACACACAGTGGACTACACACTGGTACACACAGTACACTACACACTGGTACACACAGTACACTACACACTGGTACACACAGTACACTACACACTGGTACACACAGTACACTACACACTGGTACACACAGTAGACTACACACTGGTACACACAGTACACTACACACTGGTACACACAGTACACTACACACTGGTACACACAGTACACTACACACTGGTACACACAGTACACTACACACTGGTACACACAGTAGACTGGTACACACAGTACACTACACACTGGTACACACAGTACACTACACACTGGTACACACAGTACACTACACACTGGTACACACAGTACACTACACACTGGTACACACAGTACACTACACACTGGTACACACAGTAGACTACACACTGGTACACACAGTACACTACACACTGGTACACACAGTACACTACACACTGGTACACACAGTAGACTACACACTGGTACACACAGTAGCACTACACACTGGTACACACAGTAGCACTACACACTGGTACACACAGTACACTACACACTGGTACACACAGTACACTACACACTGGTACACACAGTAGCACTACACACTGGTACACACAGTACACTACACACTG
>JAOPHQ010005838.1:15000-31627 GCA_030340625.1 Merluccius polli | reverse complement strand
GTTGTGTGTGTGTGTGTATGTGCATGCGTGCATGCAATGTGATGCGTGTCCGTGCATATAGGTGGTGCCAGTGGCCATGATTAATGGGTGGCTTCAGCGTGAAACAGTCCTCGTCTGAAGCCCAACAACACAAACAGCTGAAGAACAGCAACACTCCACTCTTTTCATCTCCTTCCCTCCCTCTCTCCCTCCCTCCCTCCCTCCCTCCCTCCCTCCCATCCTTTCCTATTCTCTTCTGCACTTCCTTTTCTTCGCCTTCCAGCTACAGCGTCCTCACCTGCTCTCAGATTCGCCGCCCCCGACGCCTCCCATTTCTTCCTCTCTCCTTTCACCCCCCCCCCCCCCCCCCCCCCCCCACCAACCCCCCCCCCCCCGTGGCGAGCCATGCATCATGCCATGGAAATAAAACCGGGCGTCACCGTGCAGAATCGGCCGCCGAATGGCGAGAGGCCACAGAAAGAGGGATCTGTGGAGCGCGGCGGGCCGAGCGGCGGCGGAACACAAATGTTGATGTTGATGTGCAACCAATAATATGTAATACGGAAACTCATGATGGATGATGTGGGGGTTGGAGGGGGGGGGGGCTCTCGCTGGTATTCCCGCAGGAGCTGACCGTCGGAGCAATCAGTGTGTTGTGTTGGATGTTGTTTTCAGTTTTTTGGTTGGTTTTTTTTTAAGTTTGAGGGGAATTGGGGAGGAGGTGAGGGCGGGGCCGGGGGGCCGGAGGACGGGGGCCCGAGGTCACCTCGCTCCCGGGCCGTTCTCCTCTGTGTTAATGGCGAGAGAGAGAGAGAGACTTTGACTGACACATGTTTTTCGGATATTGCTTTGTCGAAGTCTTGGTCGAAAAACTCTGCATGTATTCTCCTTGTCTTTGTTGTTGATGTTGTTCTTGTCGTGCTCATATTCCTCCTGCCCCGTTGGGGGCTGTTAACTGGCGGTGCAGCGAGCCGGTCATTATTTACGAAGTAAAAAGCCCCCTGAAGGGGTTTATTTCGCAATAATGACCGGCTTGCTGTACATTCTCGCGCTTATTTTACGGCTACTTACTAAAGAAATCAATAATTTGAGACAAAATATATTATTGCTTCCGAGATGGAGTTGGTTGGTCGGTCGGTTGGTCGGTTGGTTGGTGGTGGACCAGACCAGAAGGGGGATGGAGAGAGAGGGGCTTGGGCTTGTTCCCCAGTACTGACGGTCCAGGGTGTCCATTAGTTGTTATGACATGGCAGCCGGGGGATCCTGGGCTCCAACCCCAGATCAAACCCAGCATGACGTCGGAGCCGGTGACTCCAATTGCTGGATCCAATTGGCGGCATGTGGCGGGTGGCGCATATGCCAGAGGAGGGTTGGGTGTGGGGGGTGGGGGGGGGGGGGGGGGTGCAGTGTGGGTTTGGTGGGGGGGGGGGTGCAGTGGGTGCCACGGGTGGCATGGTCAGCTGTGACATTTAGCCAGAGCTCCTTGGCACCGGACCAGAGGTAAAAGCCATATGTGTTCCTAGCAGGTCTGCATGCTGCCCAAACCACTTGATTAATGACCGGTGACTAGGAGGCACGCAGACAGGCAGACAGTGTAACCGATGAACACACCGTAGACCCATGTGCACATGTGTGTGTGTGTGTGTGTGTGTGTGTTTGTGTAAACACAGAGAGACGCTTTCGTGCACATACGCCGGTTCCAGCAAAAAAGCCATGGCGTGACACCTGCCCTCGTTTTTCTTTGTTCTGACAAAGCAGGTCGGAGCACAGCAGGTCCGCACCGTCTGCCTCTGCTGCGGGTATCCGGTTGTGTGCGGTTGGACCTCTTCAAGAGGGGATCGACAAAAAGAAACCGCAGCTCCCATTCAAACTGATGATGGCTATCAGTCATGGAGTTGTGTTAAGGCTCTGTGAAAACCCCAATTCAATAGTTGTTATCGTACAATCAGGGAGGGGGAAGTGGCCGACATAAATAAAGGATACTGTTACTCTTCTGTTTGCTTTTCCTGCTTCTAGTTATTTTTGTTGTTTATGTGTGTGTCTTTGTATGTGGGTGTGTGTGTGTGTAGGGCTGGTGCTGTGTCAAGTCCATACATGTCGATTTCGTCTTTGTGTCCGTCATTTTGGCCTTTGCCCGCATCTGCTGAGTCTTTTGTGAGTGGAGCTGACATATCGAGCGGCCATGACAGTTGTGTGAGTGGAGAGGACCTTCTTCTCTTGAAATGGTTTGAAGAATGGCTGATTGCTGACGGTGTACACCACCAGCACCACCATGCTGTCCCACCGTATGCAAATTGATTCCAGTTGGTGAAAATAAAAGTCATCAAAAAAAGTCATTCCCTTAAAAAAAAAGTCATTCCCTCATCTTACTTTCTCTTCCCATTTCTCTCGATCCTCCGCCTTTTCTAATCTCTTATTGCCATTCTCTGACATGCTTGTGTGTTACTTCCCTCCACACGCACACATACACACACACACACACACACACACACACACACACATACACTCTCTCTAAAGTTAAATAGAGAAGAATTTGAAGCCTACAGCCCCCACTGAGTGAAAAATTAAAGAAAAAACAAGAATTAAATGATTAAAAAATAAATAAAAACGACTGCTGGAGGTGCCACTTATTTCAATTGGCAATCTGCAGCTTAGAACAGGACTTTGCATTTGGAGAGGGAGGAGGGAGTGGCCTGAAATGGCCACTTGAAAATATGAAGTTATGCTTAGCACTCCACCAAGAGCTCCCATTAGGCTATCTAGGAGATAATGCTGGGCATTGTACTCACCCAAATGTATTGACAGCACTGGCGTAACCCTATGTTTTAATGACGCATAATTATACACGCGATCACATTCACATTATGTCAACTAGTAAGTCCCCAACGTCACATGCTATCTCCTCTTTCTGTCGTGGGGTCAAAACACACGTATATAGAATATGAGCTCATGTCCTGGCGATTCCCTGGGACACTGGACACTGCCATCATATGATGGAGTGTGTGTGTGTGTGTGTGTGTGTGTCGGTGTGTGTGTCTGTGTGTGTGTGTGTGTGTGTGTGTGTGTGGGGGGGGGGGGGGGGTGTGTGGGGGTGTGTGTGTGTGTGTGGGTGTGTGTGTGTGTGTGTGTGTGGGGGGGGGGGGGGGCTGCAGTCATTATCACCATTCTCTTGTGCCCCATTCCATCTCTCACACACACACACACACACACACAAAACACACCACCGCCCCCCTTTCACATTTTTCAAAGCAAAAGACACGGAGAGAGAGAGAGACAGAGAGAGAGAGAGAGAGAGAGAGAGAGAGAGAGAGAGAGAGAGAGAGAGACAGAGAGAGAGTGAGAGAGTGAGAGAGAGAGAGAGAAATGGTGAGCGAGCGAGGAACGAGTGACAGAGAGCGAGTGGGAGGGAAAAGCGATGAGATAGATAGTTTAAATATAAGCAGTTGAAGGAGTTACAGAAAGATTGTGCCGGAAAGGGAGGAAACTGAAACAGAGCGACCAGGCATGAATAAGTAGGCAAAGGACAATGTGCCAGGAAGTGGAATAGAGATAGAGAGAAGGGGAGAGAGAGACAGAGAGACAGAGAGAGAGAGAGAGAGCAAACGGTGGGGGCTGAACACTGAGATATGAGCATCATCCGGGGTTATTCCTGGTGTGTTGTGACAGAGCGTCTCAGGGCTCTTCTTATCTCCTCTGGCTCTCTGGTGATAATAGCCTCCTCGCTAAGACTCACCGCCGCTCAGCCCGCGACGCTTTACAGCGGGAAGAATGTAGAAATAGACCATGATAACACACACACCCACACACACACACACACACACACACGTGTGTGTGCACACGTTCAAAAACACAGCCAATGGCAGCTGTGTGTTTAGACAGTAGGTCCCAAGTCCTCTCTCTCTAAGTGCCAACAGCGGGGGGCGACAGACAGTACCCCCTGCTTTTACCAACCCCCCCCCCCCCCCCGCCCTAATCTAACCCCCGGCCTAATGCCTTAACTGTAACCTAACCTGTACAGACAGTGTTTTCCCATCCTATCCCATGTCCTCCTCCAACTCATCCCCAGCTGGCTAGGGGTGACACACACACACACACACACACACAAACAAACATATTGTCCTTGATTGACACGTCAAAGTACACCATAGTGTACTTTGACGTATAATATTTACGAGCGACGAGCAATGCCATCCCTCCTTCCTCACCTCACCCCCCCACCGCCACCGCCACCTCAGAGCTGTGATTGGTCGCAGCCCCCCGTGTGACCTCTCATTAGCCCCGCCCACTGGTGATGATGACTTCAGACACCTGTTGTCGCACTGAGCCAGTCGGATTGGTATGAGCACACACACACACACACACACCCACACAGTGTTATGACAGTAACAGTTACTTATGAATGGAAAACATCTCTATGCTCACGTGTTCTGGGTTTTGCTTGGCATTTACAAACGCTGTCGGAAAATAGGGAAAATACATTTTTTTTCCATCTAAAAAATGAAGCGTTGCGTTAGCTCACGCGGGAGTCATACGTCCTCAGGCCATAATCACCTGACAGCCCGCTAAGTGAATCAGCATCACTCTTAGTCACCCACCAATCACGGTCCATTCTCACGACACGATGGGCCATTTAAATATGTGTCACCCTTCCACTACTACACCTAATGCTGCTACACACACCGCTGCTGCTGCTGCTGCTGCTGGCAAAGCTTCACCTCCGCCACCCCGGCCTCCACCTCTCTAGTTCAGAAACCCACCATGGCTCAAAGGTTAAACGATGAATCGAGGCACTGAACCGAATTTCAATGTTTTTTGCTTGGGCCCGCACCTGTATACCCATGGTGGGGGGGGGGGGGGGGGGTTCTGCACTGCGCTCCCTGTTTTAGCTGAGCATGCTGCTTGGCTAATCCAGGAAGCAGAGCCATCAGCGCCAGGCATAACTGTATTTCCATTTGCTGCCATAAATGGTTAAATCTATGGCGAGGGTGTATCCAATCTAAGGAATCTAGACGCGCGGCGCACATAAACACAAAAGATAGGGACCATTTTTACACCGACGGTAATACGGCGACGGAAAATAAGCGCAGGGGAGCCGACTCAACGGAAACACCTGTGCCGCCTGCCAGGAATTCAAACCGGCAACACCCCTTGTCAAAGCAGTGTCAGCTGATACGCGCTTTAACAAGATCGGGGTGTTTATAAAGGACTGGTAGGAACTGTGGAGATCCGTGTTGAGAGAATATGAAAATAATAAAGCAATGAAAAGAACATAAACGCACCGGGCCCCGTTGCCTACACACACTCACGCACTACGCGTGTGTGTACTGTGCACACACACACATACACACCCTTATAACCCCCGAGGTTATACATATCCACGAACAAGACGCGCAAACAAATAAGAATACGGCTACAACCTCGCCGCCCGCCCTCTCGGGATAAAGGCAACAACAATACACGGACGGCCGTATTGCTAGCACACACAAGATAAGACGCATACACCCCCCCCCCCCCCCCCACCCTCCCGCTGTATCAACATGAGCTGTAGGTGCAGTCTCCTGCTCCGAGTATCCCCTCACCCTCACCCACCACCACCACCACCACCACCACAGCCTCCTCCCCCCCCCCCCCAGACTGCCAAGCTGCCCCATAGAGATAAGCCGGTTGGCATTTTCATCAACAGCCGCCCTGATTGGACCATTATCATAAGAAAGAGGGCTGGAGAAAACCAGGAGGCCACCCTCCCCCCTATTCTGGACACTGATTCATGTTCAAAGTTTAGGATTAGGCAATCGCTGCCCCCCTCCCAACCCCACCCCTCAAATCCCCTCAAACATGGTAGTATATAGCGGACGGGGATGCAACAGATAATGCAGGGAGAGAGAGAGAGAGAGAGACATGCGTGGGGGAGAGAGAGATGGATTGGTGGATGGAGGGGTTGGATATAGTATGTGTGTGTCATGTATATCATATGAACTGTATTTATGGATGGATGAATACATTAATACATGAGTGGACATTGTGGATGGATGGTGTAAATATCGATGGATGCATGGTCATAAGGATAGATGGATACATAGTAGAGGGTAGATGAATGGATGGATGGGTGGATGAATGGATGGCTATATGAATAAATGGATGAATGGATAGTATAGTGATGGATGCATGTTATATGAATGGAGATAAATGGATTGATGCATGAATGGATGAATGGATGTATGGAGTGACAGCCTGAGGAGGCGGTGATGTGTGGACAGTCATGCATTATTTGCTGCTGTGTTCCATCTTGCCCTATAGCCTTTATCCCCTTATCTCCTCTCCTTATCTCCTCTCTCTCTTTGTCCTTACTGCTTCACTTCACCACCAAGCGTAAGTGCTGTGGACATGCTCATGCGTTGCTGTTCACCTACTGTGTACCCCTACATTTAGTCATTGCAGTTTTATGACGAAGACATCCTAATGGATTGCCAGTGTGATGCAATGTGCCTGTGATTGTAATAAATTGTGCACCAGTGAGTGAAAAGCAGAACAAATCCACCGATATATAAGTTAGAGGCCGAGGCGAAGCACATCTGATCGAAGGACGTTTTTTTAGTTAGGGTGTTGGACTCCCAGCCGAAAGGTTGTGGGTTCAAACCCAAATCTCTGCAGTCCACCTGCATGCATCCTTGAGCACGATGCCTAATCCTTACCTGATCGGTAAATTACATGTACCTACAAAAAATTCACTTTAGTAAGGTTGCGCAAAAGCGTAACTGATTAAATAGTTAATACTAAATATTTGCGATAGCACACTTAATAACACACTGTTTTAAACCACACTGCACACCGGCACAAACATTATTTCATAGTATATACATGGATTGTCCAATTCAGCCACTATTTTTCTCAATATGAGTGTACAGCCATGAAATTGCATTTTAATACAGTGATGTATGGCATACTCTGAATCGCCACATAACAAAGAGTTATGGGCAATCTGTGGAGATTTAGATACAGTAACATAAAGGTACAATTTAATAATACATTGTTTTGAACATGGTTTTGAACACGGTTTTAATGTGTTGTGTGCTTATGGTCTAAGTGCTACATTTCACTTGCTAACATCAACGCTCTCCCTAACAGCTGAACGCCGCTGTTCTCTCTACGCCAGCGAATCTCCAAGGGAAGCTTGAATCACATTAAAGCAAAGTGCTAATTAGTTGTGTCTGTGTGGTATTGGCGTATGCACAGTAGGAATTTACACTGTGGACTTAAACACTTTTTAATTTTACTTCATGTACAATTAGGATCACATTATGATCAATGGGACAGAACATTTGCTGTATATTAGTTTTACTCGAAATCTTACTTGCATGCATTTGTACGTGGACATAGACCTTATTTCCTTAAGGTGTTCAGTTTGGTTAAGTCGAACATAAATCATATGAGGTGCAGTTACGACGAATCAAATGAATGAATGAGTGGAATAAGTGGAAGCATTAATATATATGGATGAATTAATGAATCCCCTTACACTTGATGACTTTGCCTAGTCATCACTTGGGGAATTTGATACATTGTTATTGTTATGTATTGTAACATTTTTTAACTTGGAAATGTTGTACGATATAATTCATATATTTTATAATACTGATACGTGAATCAGACAAATGCAAATAATGCGACATTATTTCATCAGAAGATTATACGCTCTGCACCTCAAATGCTCTGTCGTATTAAAAAGCCCTGTGAGTCTGTGACATCAACTTAGCATCGACTAGGCACCATTTGCAGGTAGCCGAATTTGAGATTATTTAAATGCAGCCAACTTTCTGGCTCGTGTGGAGGTTTAATCTCACCCCCACCGAGGGAGAGTATGACTTCCACGCCACAAACCAGAGATACGGGGCATAGTTTTTAAACCCATTACCCGTGATTTCATAGGCCTCCGCATGCATCTAGCAGAGAAGATATTTCTCCAATCTTCAATCCTAAATTGTCATAATAAGGAATTGTTTCCAACCTTTTTCCACTGGCAACTATAACCATGTTGTAAGCTTAATGAGGTAGTTGGACAACCATGATCTGTGGGTCTCACTAGGATTTGTTATCGCTAAATGCTCTATACCTCGCCACAAAAAATAAAATCAAGAGAATCATACGACAGCTCCCTGAGAGTTATTACTCATTCAAACAATATAATGACCTCTTCACCGGCTTCTCCCCGGCATCCAGGTATATTTTACACGTTTCGCACTCAACAAGAGGAGGAAAATGTTCCTAATGAGATGAAAGAAAAATGCAAATTAATCACATTACCAAACGGGCCAATGGGCTTGCAGCATGGTTGGTAATTAAAGCCAAAGCATGGGGAGATATGATTAACATTCAGCGGCTGAAAATGACTGTGATTATTCCATGTCAGGTTCATTAAGAAACATGTAATCCAAAGGCAGGGGGGAATGCCAGTATGTGGGTGATACTGCAGATGCAAATGAAATGGAGAAGGAGAAAGGCGGGGGGGGGGGGGGGGGGGGGGGGGGGTTGTAATTGAACACATAATAAACGGTCCTGAAAAATATAAAGGATTTATTTTAAAGGATTTAGCGTTGACCGTCAATTGGCATTCATTAACATAATGTTTAATTTAAAGACATTTTTAAAGAAAATTCTGCTTATGCCTTGCATTTACACATTACACTCTCTCTTTCTCTCTTCCTCTCCACTGCTCCCGCTCTCTGGGTGTCTACTTAAGCCTCTACCTGTCTCTTATTTGACTCACTCTCTCGCAGCTGTGACCCTTACGCAGGACTTTACAGTACAGTATGTTTTCTCTTCCTTCTCCACTTCTTTAAATCAAGCCATGTGAGTGCAGGGGTTCTGGCGTACAGCAGCTGTTCAGACGTGGTGATTTATCATTTGATTAACCAGCACACCACACATTCCCCAGCATATGGCAGCAAAGCCTTTATGGCCTGCCGACGCACTTAAAAGCACATTAAAAAACTGAACACGGTAAATAAGAAACAGTGAGGTTTATTGTTTCACTTTGTTATCCAATCGCAACAGGGGGTTAATCTCCCCTGCACATTTCTTCTCAAAACGCGTCGCTCCGTGAAGTGTGAATTACCAGGAATTCAACCTGATCCACATTAATGTGTAATGGTTTTCGGAAAATGCTTATCTTTTAATGACCCCCAGACACACACGCACACACACACACGCACACACACACACACCAAGGCCCTTTCTACCGCAGCAAAATGAGACCACCACAAGCCTAAACATGGTGGCTTGCATTACAGTTTCTCATAAGAGACAGACTCCAATAGGCCAATGAGGATTATTGTTAACCAAGGGCTTAACCCATACCCGGGTTGCATTAGACATGGTGAATGAAGATCTCATGGTCTGGAAACCAGGGTCATTATATTAATACACTGGCCCGTTTAAAGAACAGGTGCGGGTTGGTTTTCATAGTTAAAATGGCAATGCTATGTACCGATCGTCATATATAGTAGGATAGTGTTGTTGTTCTCTCATTAGCAGTCATAGAAAATAATGACGCAAAGGAATAGGATGGTTAGTGTTTACGTTTCTGTTAAGGCTGTCCAGGAAATTAATTCCTGAATATTCCTCCCGGGATCAATAAAGCGTTATCTAATCTTAGACAAATTAGACAAATTGCTGTCGATGAAAGACAACAACGGCTTAAAACAACGAAAATTCAAGATAGAAATCTTGAAAACATGTTGTCCAATAACCATGCCCATATGTCATGCTGAAGAGTTCACATAGCCCATTTAATAATTGGTAATATGTGTAATTATGTGGAAAATATATGTTTTGTGGTCCATGGCGACATAGCCAACAGCAGTGTTCGGTCGGTGCTAGTTCCCCACATACGTATGTTCACCCTGAGGGCTCTACGGTCCACCTCCATTGATCCTTCTGATCAATAGACGTGTCCAGATTTAGGCTGGACCAAAGCATTGACCCCGACCTAATACAAAGGAGTACAATCCTGTGTTTATGATCTTCTCCCTCCAATTTCTTTTGTGCGTCCTCTTCATCTCCACTTGGTAAAGCCCCCAACCACCCACCCACCCTCGTTCTCTTTTCTTTTTTTAAACAGCACCACCACCTGCTCTCCAACACTTAGGCCATTGATGGCCGCAGGCTAGGCTGGTGATCAGCTGGGCCCAGGTTGATGCTTAGCATTTATAATGCCAGTGTGTTTTCAAAAAGAAATACCCCTGTTGAAACACTGCCTGCTTTCTTCTTACACTCCCCCCCCACGCCTCTGACAATCTGCACAATCTCTCTCATCCAGGCCCGGGTCAGCATGATTCATCCGCACTCACAAGGGAACCAGTTAACTCACCGAGGAGAGGGCCGCGATTGGTCAAAACCTTCCTCTACTGGGATGGTTTTTAGTTATGTTTTTTCATGATGATTTGTCAACACCCCAGAGCCCCTCTCATTTTTTCTTTTAGAGGGGCAGCGCCTATGAAGTATAGCGGCCTTGTTGTTTATGTGCTCTGCCTCGACGGGTTATAGAGTTAAAACACCAATCAAGTCTTCTGGATCCCTTCGGTGGGCTTCGGTTTCCTCCCCTCTCCACCCCACCCAGAATCCATCACTCTGGTGGTGGTGGTGGTGGTGGTGGTGGTGGTGGAGGGGGACAATGGAACAAAAGGTGTGTGTGTGTGTGTGGGAGTGCAGGGCCTTTGGTAGTGTGTGGGGGGGGGGGGGGCGTCCCGTTGTGGCGGAGAGTGGAGGTGCGACCATGGATGGAACTCCCCCATTCTGTGGCTTTCAAAGGCCGGAGCAGAAGGGTTAATGGCGGTGTGAATGGCGCCCCTGCCCCCTTTCCTCCCAGCCCTGTGGTATAGGTGCTGATGCGGCCCCTTTGTGCACGTCGTACACTGGTAACAATGGTGACCTCAAAGCCCAGGGCTTTAGCCCTCTAAAGGCAAGAGAAGGAGGACCTGGGGTGTGTTGACACTCCAGGTCTGCTCAATGTCCTCTTTGAGTCTGCTTTTGGGGTTGGGGGACAAAAGGGACAGAGAAAAGATGGAGGTCGGGGCGGTGAGTGTGGGAGGAGATGGAGAAGGGGGGGAAGGGGCGGTAAGGCGAGTATCGATCAAAAACCTGTACGCCCGTGACACCAAACGGAGCTGAACAGAGCTGACAACACAGACAAGCTCCGCCCACCTCCGTCGAGGGTTTGACACACAGAGGAGAGGTTAACTCATTCCTGTCACACACGCTCAATATCCCTGTGCCGTCACTGTCTAATCAAATAATTTATTTAGCATTGGAATGAAGCACACTTAAACACGAAGCGCGCGTGTTTCGTAGAGACATCGATCGTAGCGTTGAAGACATTTCATGTCCTGAAGAGAGAGTTTCAAGGCTCAGCCATTTGTTTCTTGGTTTTCTGCGACTGCAAAAAAAAAGTGTAATCAACCTTCAACAAAAAAAACACTCCAGACTTGGGAAGTCAGTTTATTTTCATGATTTGAAAGCAGTGTATGAAAAACCTTGCATTAAGGCATCCACCTCAGGACCAGCCACCCGACTCCTGCCCACGCAGTGCTTAATCAAATCCGTCTGGTAATAAATGTTACACTGCAAGGACCATTACTTCTAATTGGACCCTAATTTGGCAACTACAAATCATAGGTGACGCGGGGTTGTGTGGTTTAGGTTGGGTGACTTTGAAGCGAAGGTGAGACCGGAGTAATTGAGGGCCCATGAGTGGATGCCTTACAGCGCTATCAAAACTCACTGGGCTTTTCTTTTTTTTTTTTGTCTTCGTCTTCCCTTCCAGCACTTTATAGCCAACATGTCAACTCAATGAGGCATTATAAAGCACTGCCTTTGTGCATGTACCTGCTCGCAGGAGTTTAATTTCCTGTTAATGGCGCTCATTTCGGTGCTCCTTCCGACCGCCGGCCTTCTGACATTCCACGGCGGTCGGAGCAGCGCCTTTTAATTTTCTGATAAGTGCAATTTGCGCCGTCTCGTGTCTCGCGAAAGCCAAATTTCCAGTGTTTTGACAAGATGTGTTTGTACAAGGCGTGAGTAGATTGATGAGGTTGTAAAATTGTTGGGGGGGGGGGTGGGGAGAAAAAAATTGCGTAGGACACAAAGTGAGGCCTCTTGAACCTCGACGGCGTCGGGTGGTTTTCAGGGGTGTGACGATGACAAGCGCGCGGACTACATCGTACGTCAAACACGCGACCCTAAAACACATTGTTTCTCTTTGGGAAATCTTTTTGCGGTTGAGTTCAACTCGCTTTGACTTTTGGTAGGAACCTTGCGCAGAACGCTGACTAATGGAGACTCTGAAGTGGTTTCATGTTGAAGTGCCAAATTTTTCTGAAACAAAAGTGTATTGTGGAGTGCGGACCCCCCAAAAAAGGGGGTTTTGAATGACTACAGGGGCTCACAGTGTCTGATTTGCAGCATGTGAGAGTACTTCTCCTCTTTGCATGGACAGCCCACACTAACCAGGGCATAAGAGTGAAAAATGATTGGCGAATGGCATTAGCAAAAGAATTAGTTCATTAGGCATAATCAATCTCCCATTATCATCTTTTAAATGGTAATTCAGTGGGCAAGGGCTTGTGTAGTCCTGAGCGATAGAGTATACCTATTACTACACACTCTCTCTCTCTCTCTCTCTCTCTCTCTCTCTCTCTCTCTCTCTTTCTCTCCCTCTCACTCTCTCCCCCCTATTTGTCAACCAAGCTTTACTTTAAGCAGTCAAACCACTAGAACCACGTGTGGGTTACACAGGAAGAATCCTTTTCATCTTTGCATAGGCAAATCACCCATATTGTCTCCCTCCTCATTCAGTTGACTGACCTAAGTGGAGCCTATATGAGTATAGTGAAGAATTATCACAGTAAACTTTCAATTGTTATACCGTAAATGGAGAACTCCCCACACACACACACACACACACACAAACACACATGCATGCACGCACGGACGCTCACGCTCACACACACACACACACACACACACACACACACACACACACACACACACACACACACACACACACACACACTTTCTCTTCCTGGAACCCCTGCTGCTACACATTCCCACTGGCAAAGACAATGTGTTTTCTTTTACAACAGCTCATTAATGACTTAATGATTTGATGGCACTTTGAAAGACCTTTGGCTCTTATTGTCTCCACTGTCCCCAGTGTGAAGTCGGTTCATTTTGAGGAGATGGCTATGGATTAGGGGGGTGGGGGGGTAGGGGGTGGGGGGGGTGGCAGCCTCTCAAAAGCGAGTGGATCACTTCTTTCAGTTGGCTAATTCACATTTGCATCCAAATGACTCAGAATGCTTCATTGGCACTCTTTAAGGAAAATCCTGTGATTAACTGTTTCCCTATGAAATACAGGAATTAAAAGAAAACAAATAAGTAGTCGGTGTCAGTAAAGTGAAATGTATAATTCACAAGAGGAATGCAGTATTTATAATTGCATTACAGTAATTGAAAGAAATGGCCATCGATTGTTGTTGTTGTGTGGACACAATAGTTAGAAGTTCAGTTTATACTACTTTTTTTTTTTTTTACATTTTATATATAATTTTTTTTTTTTTGACAAGGGAAACATATGGCCGATGTGTGGATGAAGCAGAACCAGTGGCGGGTCTAAATAAGGTAAATTGACCTCTTTTCGCAGCGATTTTCTCCGGGTCACGACTTGCACTCGTGTCTCACAGCTGGTGCTCATAGCGGGATGAAGGAAGTTAGTTGACAAGCCAGGGACCCACCGTCCTGCTCTCCACCTGCCGCCATTAAGAACCAACTCCCCCCCCACCCACCCCTACCCGCGGTACAGTGCAGAGCGGCGCCATGGCAACCCAAAGGGAGATCCCCAAACCGATTGGCCAAGCTGTTACTAATTAGCACACGGGACAGCTTCACAAATGGAGTTATTAGCATATAAAGAGATGAGCAGAGGGCACACAGGGACAATCATCTGGGGGGCCCTTCACATGCACCGGCCCCTGGTCTTCTGTAATGACCACCGAGGGTCTCGACGGTGGTCCCTGAGCACCGCCGACAAGGTAACCAGACACTGTCACTCTTTTTTTTTTTGTTCGGTCATGCCCGGAGGCGATGGTGGCATGCTGGGCTGGGAAGGCCTGGAAAATATTTTTTAAAAAAAGGTCAGGACAGCATATATAGGCTGGGGGTGAGGAGGTGTGGGGGGGGGAGAGTGTGGGGGACTGCTGGGTCAGATGTGAGACAAGGCCCCAGGGTTTGATCCGGTGGGGCTCAGGGGTGCAACATTATCCTCCATCCTCCATCACTGGGGCCCGGCTTTAGTCTCCCCCCCCCCCGCTGATTTTACTAAGATCCTCGTTAACCGCCTCCATGCACTTCTCCACCTCCACCACCTCTTCTTCGTTATCCTCATTATCGCCGTTTATTCCCTCCTCCTCCTCCTCCTCCTCCTCCTCCTCCTCCATCCCAAGCACCACCTCATCGTGGGGGAAGCATTCGATGTGCGGGCCTGCAGTGACAGATAAAAGTGGTGGTGGGTTGGGGTGATGATGGGGGGGGGGCAGCTGTTGGAGCAAGCCTACAGTTTAACCACGCCAACCGAAGGGGTGCAAAGGTCAAACAGCAGGCAAGAGGCAGAAGTAAAAAACTAACTGAAGAAGAAAAAAATAATCAATTCTCATCATCCATCCTAATGAGAGCAGACATCATTAAAAACGAGTTTTCTGTTAATGAGAGGCACTTCTCTGGGGTCCTGTTGCGGTTATAATCAAGTGGAGAGAAAATGGAGCTGGAGCGTCTATTGATTCAACAAAGTAGTAGTTGTAGTGCTGGCACCCAATCCTGTCAATGTTGATTATCTTGGAGAAATTAACAAAACTGCCTTAATGGGAGAATCGCTGTAAGAAATACAAGTGAATGTTTCGTTTAATTAGCATTTCTATCTTCCTCCTTCGTCTGGTTTAGTCATGTGTTTCAGAAGATTCTGGCGCCATCGGCATCAACATTAAATTCAAGGAAAAGGTAGTTAACTCAATATGACACTGTTTTCTTTTGGCTATGTTTTTATATTTATTTTTTGTTATTAGTCTTCTTCCAAAAGAAAACCAAGCGCAAAAAGAAGGCATGAACAAGCATTACCATAAAATGAAGCGTGCAAAGTTTTAAGTATTAAGTGTAGGAGCATTTTTGGGGGGTTTCTGCTTAACTCCTGCACACTACGTTTCCTTTAAGCCCCATCAGGAAACTATAGATCACGACCAAATACAACCAATAAATTACACCTGATCCTCTTTCTTTTTTTCCTAACTGAGTCATAATGTAGGCAGGAGAGGAAAACACTAGACAGAGGTCCTCCTGGGATGTGCTCCTGGGGTAGGCAGCACACATGTGGTTCAAGAGACAAGGGTCTTAACTAACACCACTGCTAAGCAGAACAACGTGGAGCGTACTCCTAACTCTTATACTCCAACCTTTTTCCAAGTCAAAAAATGACCCCCGCCATATTGCTTTGATTTCCTCCCCCTGTCCCGTTACAAATGATTTGCTGAAGGACTTGCAGAGGAATACGGGCTCACGTGGACATGTTAGGATTTACTCTAACACGCCATCTTTCACTGCCTTTTACGCCTGTGTGTGTGTGTGTGTGTGTGTGCTTTCACAACGTGCACATTTGTGTGTATAAGTATAGTGGTGTACATTCATCCGTGTGCATGCATATATCATTCTGCGTGACCTGAAGCTATTCGCGGTTTGCGTATTGTCTATATTTAATTACAATTTTTCTCATTTTAGATGATTAACTACACCTTTCATTGTCATCTCACACCGACGCGCAAACAATAAAACGCAATAAAGAAATCATGTTTGTTTAATTTGCTCGATTTCAATCAACTTTGACGAATGGCGTAATTCTCCCCGTCTGGTGCCATCTTTGTGTCTGCGTCTAATGGCTACTTTAATTTTAATGAGGACATGGTGACCATCAAACAATGGCCTCTTCGGCTCCTCCCCACAAAGCAATTAAGTCTGGATACAACATCCTGCTCCTTCTCGCAGTTTGCACCTGAGACAAACGACTGCGAAGCGTTATCAATTATCACTCCATCCATCAGGCTCTCTCTCTCATCCCCCCGCACCATGGGCCTCATTCACCTAGCGGTCATCTTGGTTGTAAACGCTAGCTGGGTGGGGGGGACTGAATGCCAAGATGGCCTCTAGGCCCATTCCTGTCCCATCTCTGACATCTCCTTCTACCGTCCATCAAGTCCACCTCTTCAAACTCCTTGACCATAATTCATAACTTGAATTAACACTTCAGTTTTCCTTCCTGCTCCCCTTTTCCTCTTCAAATCCCTTGGCCAACCATCCCTCATACCTGAACTAACACTCCAGTGTATCTCACTTAGCCTCCCTCCCTCCCTCCCTCCCTCTCCCTATTTATCCATCATCCATCCTCTCCTATTCAAACCCCGCTTCCCTCTCTTTTTGCGTGGCGCTTGTTTCTACTTCCTGCACCGGAGGCGAACACTTACTGAATGCTGCCGAAAATCTGCTGTACCCTCATGGGGCTTCATGCTGACATCCTTTCAAGTCTGACAAGCAGCTTTAGGAGAGGAGCGCATGG
>JAOPHQ010005838.1:0-10000 GCA_030340625.1 Merluccius polli | reverse complement strand
TTAATAATCAAAAGTCTGATAGCAGACAAGCTCAAATCACGTACTTTAATAATTAAAATCCCCTTCTGAAAGCTTCATCCCCGTGCGCAAATGAGTGTTTCTTCAGTATAATATCTCTGTAACGAAACAATAAATAAGGCGTAACTCCGCCCCTTTCGGTTTTTGGTTTCCTGCCCAGGCTCTGTGCCCAGGTTATTTTAAATGCAATCACAATCCCTACAGCAACCTCAGCCTGCATCACTGCAGCCGGTACACTGTAGCAGGGCCAACTGCATTGACCTGTGTGATACCAACATGCTGTCTACGCAGGTTCGACCCCTCGCCGCGTCCGAAGGTGAACTCTGCTGTGTCAGGCGCTGTTGTCTGTTCTACTTGTGTTTCTTTCAGAGGAGCCCGCGGAGACGATCTCGATCCGCTTACTTTTGTCTCCATACCGGATCCGCCGTAGCCGTCGGTTTATCTCTCTGGCTCGTATAGCTGTCCCCCGGCTGTTCCCTGGGGCTGATTTAGAGCACGCTGCCCCCACACACACACCCCCCCCCGGTGGCACACAGTCATCTCACTGTACTCCCAAGACCAGTACAACTTTGCAGGAGCGACGCCATTTCCCAGATTGCACTATTAATGGTGCTTGTGTAAGTATGGGTACATTCAGTGTGTGTGTGTGTGTAATGTGTATCGTACAGTGGGTTCCTGTGCCCCTTATAACTGCATGCGTGTTCGCCAACAGGGGAGTGGAATGAGATCGATCGTAAAAATAAAAAATCTTTGTATCTTCATAACAACCAATGAATGGGGCTCTCAGATGGGCCCATTTAAAATGCAGCGTGGGCCCAAATAACTTGGCTGCTGAGTATCCTATTCCCATAGGACAGTACATGTTATTGCCTAGGGAATTTATGAGGCTTTTGAGACAGCTATTCAGCTCGTTTTTATTACCGCCGTCCATCCGAACAAGATCAAACTTTACTGGGCCACGACCAAGCTGTCTCCCTGTCTGTCTGTACTATACTGTACTGCCTGTCTGTCTGTCTGTCTGCAGAGATGAAAAGCAGCGTTGTTCGTCAGAGCTGAATTTACAAGCCCGGACCAGAGCAGACACTTTACTTTTTGTTCCTGTGCCAGATTAGAAGTTGATTAATGGTTTGTGTGCATGTTTGTGTGTATGTGTTGTTTCTTTCTGAAACATTGTAAATGTGTACATGTGTAAGTGCGGCCTGTGGCACATGCATTGTTTATGTTTCTGTGAATTGACCCCTTATGTATGCGTGTGTCTATGTGTGTGTGCATGAATATTGCTGAATCCTTGTTTTCAGTGGAGTTTCATTGGAACATGGTTAGTTGGTGTTTTCTCCATATCCAGACCTAAGAAAATTCCTATCATATCCCAGAAGAAATTGGGTTGCACTGGCGTTGCAGTTCGTCTTGTGCGGTGGTGAGTCACCCTATAACCAACAACCGTGATCCATGTCCACAACTGTAATCAAGCGCAGGATTTTCAGATTTGAAACATCATCGATCTCCCTTACGATTTTGAACTGTGATTGTTGGCGCGACGCATCCCACACACAGAACTACGACGCC
Source organism: Merluccius polli (assembly GCA_030340625.1). Classification (NCBI taxonomy): domain Eukaryota; kingdom Metazoa; phylum Chordata; class Actinopteri; order Gadiformes; family Merlucciidae; genus Merluccius; species Merluccius polli. The sequence continues at coordinate 8,416 of JAOPHQ010005838.1, read as the reverse complement.
TCCACGCGGCAGTGCGGCCCGCGGTTCGCTCCGGGCGCATGCTTCAGGTGCATGCTGAGACGCTCCGGCTCCCTCAGAGGCATTTTTCCACACCATTGCCTGCTCTAAATCAACCGCAAACCTGGCCTTCTGTCCGAGCGAGTCCTATACACAGAACCTCCCCCGCCCCCCCCCCCCCCCCCCCCCCCCCCCTCAGCTCTGCTCTTTCATTGCCAATGAAATGATTAGGCCTTCAGTTTGAGTGCATGTCGCCGTAAGTGATCTTGATGCATGGCCACGGCTGAAGTTGATTTAGTCCCGCGACTCCATCAGCTGTCACCCTCTCCTTTATAACCCTAAACATGATGGACACCCTCGGGGTCAGAGGTCGGGCCGTGTGGTGATGACCTTGGGCTCCTTCTTGACCTTGGAAAATAGGTCGGCTCGGCGACGCCTCCGCGATCCATTGGGGTCTGCCCGCGATTCAATAAGGCCCCCCTTGTCTCCGCGTGACAAATGAAAGGCTGTATCGCTGGGGACAAAGAAGAAAAGAAAACACACCCTGTCCACTTTGACCCCCACCCAACACCCCTGTCCCTGGGACCTGGCGGGGCCCTAATCGCGCCCCCCCCCCCCCCCCCCCCCCCTAGATCGTGTTCCTTAATAACCCCCGGTCACCCGCAGGGATTAATGTACCCGCCGGGACTTGATGCACACCTTGGACCAGGGTCAACTTTTTTAGTGGTGTGGAGGTACGGGGTGGCGTGTTGCGTGAGAGTGGTATGGTGTTGTGTGCGCTCATGCATCTAGTCTATGTGTGCCAGTGGCGAGTGGTGACTTTGGACGCAAGGCATGCTGATGAAGCCCCCCCCCCCCCCCCCCCCCAACACAGACTAGTGATCAGCCGTGCAAAACTTTGGCTATAACACCAAGAAACGCTATTATTAACAACGAAGACATGCCACGCACTCATCCCACCTGCGACGAAAACCCCTCTCTTAAATTTACATCACGTGATTTAAAAGCTGAGGCGAATTCATCTTTTCTCCCAACACACATTCAGCTCTTTGAGACCCCCCCCCCCCCCCCCCTTTCCCTCACAAAAAGGTTGGTGTTCAAAGCTTATATGGACCGCACGCAACCGACTTGTGCACATTAGTTCATATATATGTGCTTGCCTGTCGTTTGCTCACATGCGATTGTGAAAGGCGTGGCGTCAGAACGCTTCTAATGTCGGCCAGCTGCACATCCTTGGCCTCCGTCGGCCCCTTCGGCCCCCCTCTCTCTCTCTCTCTCTCTCTCTCTCTCTCTCTCTGTCTCTCTCTCTCCCTCTCTCTCTCTCTGTCTCTCTCTCTCCCTCTCTCTCTCTCTGTCTGTCTCGCTCTCTCTCTCTGTCTCTACTACTTCTTTCCTCCCATAATGGAGGGCAGAAGATTACTGAAGCTACAAATTACTCAGTGGAAGAGCCAGAGGTTTCCTCCACTGCTGGTGATGGCAAGCAGATGGCAGAGGGGGCCGAGAGGAGACCCAATACACCCACCCACCCACCCACCCACTCAGGCCCTCCCCCCCACCCCACTCAGGCCCCCCCCCCCCCCCCCCCCCCCACCACACTATTTGCATTTCATGAGCCTTAATTGTGTCTGTTGCCCTCCTCCCCACCGGCTCTCCGCGATGTTGCGGCTGTCACCGCACGCATGGACATCCTCTGAAGGAGCCCTGATAGATTAAGGTGTACCTTCTGTTTGCACCCCCCCCCCCCCCCCTGACCCCTCACACACCCCCCCCCCCCCCTCCCCCGTCATTGTGTTGCAGAAATTATAAAATATTATCTCCCCACAGACTTTGGTGGTGATAATGCTATTTGGGCGGTGGGGATCGAGGGCAGGGTTTTGGGACATTAATGGGAAAAGTGATTATTTCACATTCTTGTCCTTGACCCCGTGAAGAAGAAGAAACAATGGCGAGCAGCGGCTCCCGGCATACCGCCGCGGCCCAGACAGCCGTCAGCGCCTTGATGAAAGATTGCATGAGTCAATCCTTGATAGATCACACATAGGGGTTATCCGTCAGCTCTGTTATTTTATTACCGCTCGTGTTTTATTTTTACATTTTTTCTTTGTAATGTTTTTGCTGATTGTTTTTAAAAATGATTTATGATCCGTGGTTCATGATTCTTTGTTTCATAATCATTTTATCATGTATTTGTATATTATTTTAGTAATTATTATGATTTTTAGAATTAATGAAATGATCATGTTATTATTATTAGTAGTAGTAGTAGTAGTAGTAGTAGTAGTAGTAGTAGTAGTAGTAGTAGTAGAAATAGTAGTAGTAGTAGTAGTAGTAGTAGTAGTAGTAGTAGTAGTAGTAGTAGAAATAGTAGTAGTAGTAGTAGTAGTAGTAGTAGTAGTAGTAGTAGTAGTAGTAGTAGAAATAGTAGAAGTAGTAGTAGTAGTAGTAGTAGTAGTAGTAGTAGTAGTAGTAGTAGTAGTAGTAGTAGTAGAAATAGTAGTAGTAGTAGTAGTAGTAGTAGTAGTAGTAGTAGTAGTAGTAGTAGTGGTAGTAGAAATAGTAGTAGTAGAAGTAGTAGTAGTAGTAGTAGTAGTAGTGGTAGTAGAAATAGTAGTAGTAGAAGTAGTAGTAGTAGTAGTAGTAGTAGTGGTAGTAGAAATAGTAGTAGTAGAAGTAGTAGTAGTGGAAGTAGAAACTAGGAAGAAGTAGCAGTAGTAGTCGTAATAGCCTCAGCATAGCATTATTAGCTTTATTAATATTCTAATCCTTATTTAAATGTAGGAAAGGCTGCTGAGGGGTGAGTGATGTGGCGGGCTACAGTATAATGGCTGTCGGTCATCATCACCAGGGACAACGTCATGGGAGAAGTGGACCCAGACAAACAAAGTGTCCCTGTTAAATGATGTCATCAATCTGTCTCGCATCTCTCCTTCCCCACCCCAATGCCCTCCTTAATGACTGTGTGCGTGTGTGTGTGTGTGTGTGTGTGTGTGTGTGTGTGTGTGTGTGTGTGTGTGTGTGTGTGTGTGTGTGTGTGTGTGTGTGTGTGTGTGTGCGCGTGTGTGTCTATTAATGCCTATTCATCAATTAAGTTAATTCAGGTTTTGTTAGCCGCTCAGCCCCAAAATAGGACCTCAAAATTAATTCTACCAAGGGGTTTCCTTTAATGGGTATTATAAGACCACATACTGTAATTGTCAAATTGTAATTATATTTTACCATCTGTATAGCAAATATTGGATTTGTTTTACCCTAAGTTCTTAGTATCTAATATAATTTGGTTAGGATGAGATTATTGTAGAAGTGTACATGGGTTTATTTAATGACAATTACATTTATATTGGTAAGCCTGTATTACACTAAATGCATTTTAAATTACTTCAAATAAAAAATAATGAGCTTTCCTATTATTCATACATCTATGAATTATAAGTTTGCATATGCTTAAATGCATTCCTATATTCAATAAATGCATTTAATCTCCTTAAAAGCATATTTGAATGTGCCTGGAAATATGCACACAAATGAATCCTCATTTTGGTGATTTGCATTCAAAGTGAAGATCATTTGTCACCTGTCCTTAACGTTCATGCAGCATTGTGCCACGAAAAAAAAAACATTTAAAAATGCAGAAAGGCAGGACCATTCATTACAGGAACAGACAGGAGACAAATGGGTTAAAATGATTTCTATCAGCACCCACATGCTAATGGCAGAAAGGGACCCTCACACGCAAATTGGCTCAGATAGCCAATGGTCCTCAACATCCTTCAGTCAGAGGGAGAAAGATGACCGACGTGGATGTGGATGCACTGTGAACATATGGCCACACGAGGGCAGCATGGAGCAGCGCAGCGTTTAAACGTGTTGTCAGTGCGCGTCCTCACAGGTGGCGCTGTCGCATCAGCGTTTCACACACTGGCAGCAACAAGGGTACCGTGAAGGTTATGTCAAAGAGGGATACATCTTGACTTTGCTTGTTCATGATTTACACACACACACACACGAACACACATGCAGCACACACACACACACACACACACACACACACACACACACACACACACACACACACACACACACACACACACATGCAGCACACACACACACACTCAGAGCAGTGTCCCTATCTTACCCAGAGATATTTCAACTATGTTATGAGGAGCGGCCCGTGGGTGACTGTGAACGCTCAAAGTTTGCAGGAACACACACACATACACACACACACACACACACACACACACACACACACACACACACATACACACAATCATACATACACACACATAATGAGTAATAAGTTATGTAGCCTACAAAGCCTATGACTAGAGGCTATGACATATCAAATATCAAACAGATCTCTTGATTTTGTTGAGGAAAAAGAGAAAGTAAAACACATATATGGCATATATGTGTTTTTTTGATTATTAAAATGTGCATTTTAAAGTAGGCCTACCGTTGATGATATAAAAAATGTAATTCGGCTCCAAAGTGTTGGTAAGAAAAAATGTTTTATTGATTACTTTCAAAGTAGTTATGGTAATATATCAATAACACATGATAGAAGACAGAGCATAGCATTGGTAGGCAGTTGTAGCACTTAGGCCTGTAACGGCTCCCACAGGGCAGTTGTCATTACAAACATGATGTCACTTCTAACTGAACCCCGGTGCCACAAATCACACAACACAACAAGTCTAGAGTAAGTGCTCTAACGCTGAATCCTTATTTTATTCACCATTACAATTTTGTTTTTTGCCGTTTAGCCACTTTTTAAGCGAGGGGTGTGTGTGTGTGTGGGGGGGGGGGGGGGGGGGGTGGAAAGAAGGAACAAAAACGTTGACTATCATGATGTATCATCTGATGCCGTGGGTGGAAAAGAAAGCAGGCAGTGAAACACAAGGCGCATGCTAAGCACGGCTGGCATCGCGTGACCGCCCCTTCGTGCCAGCGTGTTACAGACAAGTCCCATACTACCAAGACAGCCGTCAGCCACCCCCCCCCACAGTGTTGTTAGTGGCTGATTACCTTGTCATTACAGTGGCTGGCGCGTGGTCTACAGGTGCAGGGAAGACACTGAACGGTAGTCGATGCATGCTGAACATTAATCTTTTATTGGTATACTTTTTTATGAGTGATGTTAGAACAAACAGATATGTGTCTACGGTTTTGTCAAACATATCCTCTGGCTGTGGATCCGTCTGCATGTGTCTGTTCATATCAATGTGATGCCTGTTTTTTGCATTTGCATCCTTTTTTTTTTTTTTTTTACATAGATTTGTGTCTATGGATTAATAGAGATTGCACATGGTACTTTCGTCACATATATCATCACCAGAGGTGTGTGTGTGTGTGTGTGTTGCAAGGTTTACAGGCCCCAACAGCTTAGGGGAAATGACTACAACATCTGTTATAGAATTACTAGCAACTCATAATGCGACTGCAAGCGTTAATATACACACGCTCCCCGTTACAGTGTAACACAACATATCAGATCATGTGAGACTTGTAAACTAGTTTTCCGCCTGTTGGTTTTTCCTTTTTCTGTGTTTGTTTTTATTGAATAATGTAAGTGTTCAGGCTAGATTGTCATTAACATTTGTTATGCACAACTTTATAAACAATGTATTATACAGTAGAGAGGAGAACGACATTATTGTGGACTTCAGAGGGTAGAGTCTGAAGTCGGTCAATACTTCAAGTATGTGAAAAAAAAAATAGCATTTTGTGTCACCACTGCAAACTAAATCAGTTGTAAAACTCCCGCCAAAAAATAAAAGAAGCACTACAATCTCTTTAAATGTATATTTGTGTTTATCTTGTATCTGGTCGTCTCTAAATATGGCTTAATCTCTGCTTGTATTGATATATTGAATTGGGTTAATAGAAATATAATCGATAGTCGATAACAGCTAAAGGCTGCCTTTAGCCTAGTTAGCATAGCTGACACTTTAGCGCCACTAGGCTAAAGGCTGCGTTTAGCCTAGGTAGCATAGCTGACACTTTAGCGCCACAGTGCGTCGTCACAATATTGTTCTCCGGAGGCAAGCTGGCATCAGGAGAGTTTAATGGTCATACAGAAAAATAAAAACAATAGTGAGTGTGTACAGTAGCTGTGTGCACAGTAGCTAAAATAAAAAAAGCTGTAATGTACCATTAGCCTTCATTATAAAACCAACTAAACAAGTATGTGGATGACTGCACAATACTGACATTTGACATGGTTTTTTAATTCATCAAAGCAAATTAGCCAACCTAACATTAAATTTCATATTACAGTAGCTGAACAAAATAAAGTATTTATTTAGACATGGTGTCGACTGTATTCACTATAGAAGCACGTTACACAGCGAGTGCGCTCCACTCTCCTTCACGATGGCCTGTGTAACTCCTAACTGAACTGTAAATCATAGCTGTAATTTATCGGAATGGTAAATATATAGCACCGTCTTTGATGAAAATAAGAAATAGAAAAATAACGTCAATAAAATTCACAAATAGAAAAGAACCAAAAGCTACATTTAATGTCTATCCTAGATCCGTCCCTCTATGTCTCGTTGTTCGTCGTTGTTTTTTTGTCGTTTGGATGTCACCACTCGTCGTGTAGCAAAGCTTGTCAAAATTGATTCAACTCGTTTTCTATTGTGTGCATGCATTTGGCTAAAATTCGTTCTTGTTTTAAACTAATTCTTTGGCAATTACTAAAACGAAATAGGAAAATGGAAAAAAAAAAAAAAAAAAAACACGAAAAAACCAAATGGCATGTCATTATTTCGTCATTACGAACAACACGGAGGCACTTAATCAGCGAAAAACAAAGCACCTGCCAGAATTTTTTTGTCGACAGAGCAACACAAAAACTATGTACACATATGTAAAAAGTGTTATAAATACGTTAAACCATAGATACTATATACATCCTCAAATAGAGACAGTAATGGTTGTTTGGAGTTGTTTTTTGTTTTGTTTTTTTGTTTGTTGTTGTTGTTGTTGTTGGGTGTGGTGTTTCTGTTAACCCCTTTTGTTTTAGATCTGGCTGCATTGGGAAACCTGACGGCTTCAAAAGGGGCCTTTGGTTCCCCTCCCCTCCCACCCTCCTCCTCTGCTTTACAGTGTGAGGAGAGAGGGTGATGCCGCTCACGTTGGGGGGGGGGGGGGGGGGATTGAGGTTACTGGGTGAAAAAAAAGCATGGGGATAAAGGAAAAAGGGTGGTGGAGGCGGGCGGTGCAGGGACGGGGTGGGTGGTGGTAGTTGGGGGTGTTGGGGGGGGTCGTCACGGGCGGGGGAGTCGGAGAGAGAGAGGGGGGGGGGGGGGGGGGGTCTCATTCTCGCTTTCTTAGGATGACGTAGATGAGTCCGCTGATGAACGCCAGGGGGAACGCCACCCAGGCCAGGATGTAGGAGTAGCCGTAGGTGTCCGTCTCCGGCACCCAGGTGGGGCTCATCACCGTGTAGATGATGCCGCCGCACATCACGAACAGACCTGCAGGGAGGAGGAGGAGGAGGAGGAAGGGGGGGGGGGGAGGGGGGACAGGAGTGGAGAGAAAATGGTGAGCAAGTGGAAACATCCCGACAAAACTAAAAGCACGGCGGAAAAAAATAATAATAATAACGTTGGCGCTTCCACAGTGCGATCGGGTTTCACTGCATCACTCCCGTGCCCAGCGCCGGCCTGGCGTCCTGAGGTGAACCCACCGCTGAGGGGTTTGTATTGCCCCCCCCCCCCCCCCCCCCCCTCCCCTCCTCCCCCTACCCTCCTTCTTTATTATCTTTATTCACGCTGCATAAGCCTAGAATAAGCTTATGCTTGTGGCCGATTCCTCTCCTGGCTTTCATCTCGAGCCGCCGCCCGCCTCCCGCCTCTCCCGCCTCTCCCGCCTCTCTGGCCTGGCGGCTGGAACGTGGCGCGCGGCTTCTTGTGTGTTATTCAAAACCCACTCGCCCACCGGACACTTTTTCCCTGACATTTAGACTTGTGTGGCTGGCACCACGTCCAGCCCCACGCCGGCTGGGACGAGTGGGCACCTGTACAGTAGCTATTGTGTGTCCGCCAACCCCCGGGTTTCCATTGGGCCGCTGTGCACACTCCAGACCAGGGGAGAGGCTAACCCTCTAGCTAAAGGCTACCGACTACAGTTCAGACCAGGGGAGAGGCTAACCCTCTAGCTAAAGGCTACCGACTACAGTTCAGACCAGGGGAGAGGCTAACCCTCTAGCTAAAGGCTACTGACTACAGTTCAGACCAGGGGAGAGGCTAACCCTCTAGCTAAAGGCTACCGACTACCGTTCAGACCAGGGGAGAGGCTAACCCTCTAGCTAAAGGCTAACAGTTCAGACCAGGGGAGAGGCTAACCCTCTAGCTAAAGGCTACTGACTACAGTTCAGGCCAGGGGAGAGGCTAACCCTCTAGCTAAAGGCTAC
>JAOPHQ010005837.1:0-33976 GCA_030340625.1 Merluccius polli | reverse complement strand
GCAGACAGACGGACAGACTTTGAGAGCAAGCCAAGCTGAACCAAACCAATAAACAATGACAGTACCCAAAAACAACCCCATGCAGAAGCCACATATACATATTTTATTAGTCTCACAGTAGGCCTGTAAGTACATCTAAAAATACTATTATATGTAGCATTGACAGGAATACTTCATACAAATATATATATATATATATACATTCATAGTAAATAATACATTAATACTGCCTCTCAATCACACAGAGATATTTGATACTCAGTTGTACATTGGAAACAAAATACTGAAAATCGATGGGCTGTGTTGTATTGCTGTCCTGTCAAGGTTGAGCCGCATTCGAGCCGTATCACAACGCAGCTCTTCGCTTTGTTTGGCCATTTTGTGATATAATATTTATTTCTTTTGCATATCTGACTCTTTACCTACCGGTGTGTGGTCATTTTAAACATTATTTATCACCGCAGCCAATTTACATCCATGTAAAGTTTGCCACATGTCGTCGTCAACATGACCCTGCTCACATTTAGTGATTTATGGAACGGCATAACATGACCTTTGACCTTATGACATCTAATCCTTATGACATATTCCATTTAATCATCCGATAATATAATGTAATCCTTGTGTCGTCATTTCAGTTGAATAATTCATTGTATTGACTGTTTTATTCCTGAATCTGAGTAGTGCCTCTCAAGCGGCATCAACAGCTTTCTTTTTTTTTTAAATGAAGTCCACACCTGTTTATTTCCCCTCATCATGCACTCATCATCTGAGTGGCCTCTTGCCTCCATTATGCCGTCCTATTCATTAAGCTGGTAGCGTGGCACAACTGCGCTATTGAATTTGTGCCTGCGGCTTGACTTTTAAAGGGGCACATGAAGGGCGAGGTGGAGGTACGAACACACAACGCAGTATATTGATGGATTAGCATTAAAGTGTTCCCCTATTATAAGCCGCCTGGTGCTTTGATGTTTATTGCACGCCGCGTGCCTCTTATCGCTGTCGGCTAATTGAAATCTGGGGCCCTTTGTTGATGTGTCCCCGCTAGCTTTATTAGGGGATTAACACAGAGGCCCCTGAGCAGATCCCCCCCCCCCCCCCCCCCCCCCCCGACTGTATGCTACGCTTAATTCAACACCATCACAACCATCATGGGAAGAGTAGCTTTACTGCCCTATGAAAGGCAGAAGACCTTAAAAGACGATTCCGGCACATATGATCATAACACATGTCCACCGAGTTGGACCGTTCTCTTCATTCAAGCCAGCGCCTTCACGGAAACAAGCGGGCGCCATCTTTGGAAAACAGTCACGACCAGTCGAGCGCCGAACGCAGCCGGGAAAAGCACAAACACGAACCGTTTCCTTCTCTTCTCTATGCACATGCACTGTTCGCACTTCTCACACCTTCTGATTCATGGACATCTCATGTGTTCGCCTCTTCGTTGCACGGCGTTCGTCGCTCGACTGGTCGTGACTGTTTTCCAAAGATGGCGTCCGCTTGTTTCCGTGAAGCCGCTGTCTTTCTAAACTCTCTTTTTAATAAACTGTCTGTACACTTACAAAGTTCTCAATGCTTCGTTTTACATGTAGGGACCCTCAGTATGCTGCCGTGGAAGTGTGGTGCGGTTTTGAGCCGTGTCAGTGGTATAGACTTACGATTTATTTTACATGAATATCCGCCCCCACAGCTAGCGCTATAAGCTAATTAGCGGTTTTCCAGAACTTCGGTTCCATTGGACTGAATGAAAACTGATCCCAGAGAGCGGTCCAACTCGGTGGACATGTGTTACGATCATATGCTCTCATTTTGCGCCGGAATTGTCCTTTAACTATGTGCTATACCGCTTAACTTTGTGCTATACCGCATATTTAGCCTTGACCAAAATACGCAGAATGACCTTTGACCCTTTCGTTTATCTCCCCCCTTGCAGACCACCGCCACACGTTCCACCACACGCACCACCCGCTGTCCACCCACCTGCCCCTCCCCCAGCGGCTGCGCAAGCGGCCCCACGGCGGCGAGCGGCGGCGCAAGAAGCGGCGGCGGAAGAAGAAGACGTCCATGGCGCCCTCCGAGGTCACGCCCACCATCCACGAGGTAGACGAGGAGGAGGCGGAGCAAGAGGAGGCGGAGTCGGAGGCCGACGGGCGCGCCGCGTCGGCCGCCGCCGCCGCGCCCGCGCACCCGCCCGCCGACCAACCACAGGTAACATAGCGACGCCCTCGACCAATAGGGAGCCTTCTGGGGCGTAAGGAAGGGGGAAGTGCGGTCCTCCTGGCAAACGTTTGTGTGTTACCTGTCACCTTGCGTCACCTGTGATGCGTTGAAGTGCTGGTTAGCGATCACCGCTGCTGACGGGCGAAAGCTGACACGCTTTAATGATCTAAAAACAGCTGACCTCGGCAAGATGTGGACCTGCTCAGCACTAGTTTATCTGTGTGTGTGTGTGTGTGTGTGTGTGTTGTGTATTCATGCCGGCGCTGCAGGTCTAAAGGAGCAGGTGGCAGAGAGGAGTTAGTTGTCCTGAGGATGTTAGGAAGACGGACCGTGTTAAAATGTGAATGTTGATCGGTTGGGATGATGATATGTCAGATTCAAGGTAAACAGGACTGTTCATACTACAGGGGTTTGCAGAGAGTATATAACCTTTCTTTTTTGGAAACATGATTTACTATTCAGTAGACAGTTGGGTAGCACTTCAGAAACACTGCAACTCTGAAGCATTATTGAGGCTGTAAATAGTAAATTCATTATGTAGAAAGCGTTGTTCCCACATGAATACTCATTACTAAGCAGTTCATAATCAGTTATACATGATTAATAAGGTAATAAGTTAATGGCATAATGATTCATGAGATCATTTATAAAGTGTAAGTTGATGATTTACAAACTATTAGTAATGTATGCAATGTTAGTAATGCTTAATAATGCTGCAATTCATGATTAGTTAAGGAAGTTAGAAAGTATTAGTCTTTTGTGTGAGCTCATCTAACGTGAGGACTATCTATGCCTTATTAATCATTTATAAATTACATTTAAAGTGGGGACTAGCTATCCCTTACTAAGCATTTATAAATTACATTCAAAGCCGGTGTCAAACGTACGGCTCGCGGGCCAGAACCGGCCCGCCGAATGGTCCAGTCCGGCCCACTTGATGACTTTGCAAAGTGTGAAAATTGCAGAAAAATCATTAATTTAGATTTTTAAATGGTTTGTAAGGCTTAACCTCCCTGGATAGGTGAGGTGATGCCAGCATTACTACACAGGAGAGGAAATGTATGGGAAATTAAAATAATTTCTAGATCGCAAAACAAATGGTTTAAATCATAAAGAAGTAAAATACTGTATTGTTGTTCAGTTCCAAAACACATGTGACTAAGTAACGCTCTGTGCCTTTGTAGATCCACTGTGATCTGTAAACTGTAATGACAGCAGACTGATTGAATGTGGAAAAACTGAGCCATATTGTTGAAATTGCACTTATTTTTCTTAAGACACCTCAGGCTGTTGTGAACGTTTTCAACATATACTTGTACTTCTTGACACTAAAAGAAATGGAAACATTTGGAGGTGTTGTTATTTAAAGGTTATTATGCCATGGTTTCACTGGTCTGGCCCACTGGAGATCAGATTGGGCTGAATGTGGCCCATGAACTAAAATGAGTTTGATTTAAAGGCTGGGAAAGCCTCAAGTACCATTGCAGCAGTTCCAATACTCACCAATACTCACACTAGTCTCAAAACGATGAACACAAAGTAATACAGAAAATATCAATATTTATTGTTAATACAGAAAATATCAATATGTATTGTTAATAGAGAAAATCAATTTGTACTGAATAACAATGAAATCACTGCAACTGTACAAAGTACCAAAGACAACATTCATAACAATGTACAGCTGACTCTCAGCCATTCATAAAACACAGCCTCAGAGCTTGCCTGATTGGTTTACAGCCTCAGAGCTTGCCTGATTGGTTTACAGCCTCAGAGCTGGCCTGATTGGTTTACAGCCTCAGAGCTCGCCTGATTGGTTTACAGCCTCAGAGCTCGCCTGATTGGTTTACAGCCTCAGAGCTGTCCTGATTGGTTTACAGCCTCAGAGCTTGCCTGATTGGTCACAGCCTCAGAGCTGGCCTGATTGGTTTACAGTCTCAGAGCTTGCCTGATTGGTTTACAGCCTCAGAGCTTGCCTGATTGGTTTACAGCCTCAGAGCTGGCCTGATTGGGTTACAGCCTCAGAGCTCGCCTGATTGGTTTACAGCCTCAGAGCTGGCCTGATTGGTTTACAGCCTCAGAGCATGCCTGATCACAGGCTACAGGGAGCGGCAAAAACACTGTTTATCTCTATGTAGCCCCCAACAGAGGCAGGGACGGACGCCAACAAGATATTCTCACAGACCACTTGACTCACTCATACCTGACACAGTATGGGGACCATTTGGGCATATTTGACCATTAAAAAGTTACATAGAGCAGCTTTACGCTACCGCAATGTAAAGTTATGAAATTACATTTCCTTAAACTTAGAAACAAGCAAACAATGAACATACTCACCTCTGTTGCAACCTACTGACATCTCCGCTGATGTTTCCAAGTCCTCGCTTGTCACACCTGTCAACCCTCCCGTTTTTCCTGGGATTCTCCAGTATTTTTGCCCTTTTGTGTTTTCATTCATATAAGGCAGGGATGTTGACAGCATTTCACTTTCAACCAGGTATCTGATTCTGACACCTAATCGTAGTCACGTACTTAACGTAGGAACTAGTTAACCCCATCCTGGTTGCACTGATATTGTAAAGCAAGTGGTTGCCAAGTGGTTCCCTGTATGTCCCTTTATCTAAATGTAAGGGGATGTGGACAGTGGTAGGGGTGGTGGGACGGTCCTGTCCCCTTGTCTAAATGTAAGGGGTATGTGGACCCTTGTCTAAATGTAAGGGGTATGTGGACAGTGGTAGGGGTGGTGGGACGGTCCTGTCCCCTTGTCTAAATGTAAGGGGTGTGTGGACAGTGGTAGGGGTGGTGGGACGGTCCTGTCCCCTTGTCTAAATGTAAGGGGTATGTGGACAGTGGTAGGGGTGGTGGGACGGTCCTGTCCCCTTGTCTAAATGTAAGGGGTATGAGGACAGTGGTAGGGGTGGTGGGACGGCCCGGGATGGGACGCCGGAAAATGTCCCTTATTTTCAAGCTGTTGACAGCTATGCTGGTGTCTAGTTTTGACCGGGTCTGAATACTCTTACGACCGGGTAGGTTTGCCTTATTGGGACTGCTGGACAAAAATCACGTCAAATTTCCACATTTTCTGTTGTCGCAAGTGGCGTTAGGTCCATCGAAACCGAATGACTCTGGATTTTGACCGTCTTTTGACTTCCGTATTGTTAGGTAACCGCCACTCAGCAGCTCACCATCTCATCGGTCACAACAAACAAATGAGCAGATACAGCAAAAAAACATATTGATAATGGCACCTCAGACAAAAAGCATTGAAACTGACAAAATGGCTATAGAAAAAAAGAAGTAAAATGCAGAATATGTCATCAGGGATATGAAGACAGACTAACAGTAGAGGTCAATATGCTTGGTATAAAATATGTAATGAAAAAGTAAAGTAAATATGAGCTCATTTGCAACGCTGACAATGTGTGGATGTGTGTGTGGTCGTGATGGCGGCGGTGTTTGAGCATTAAATGTATGCAGTGAGTTCAATGTATAGGCTACAATGTGTTTTTGTTTGGAGTATTTCAATTGCTAATTTTCTGTCTTAACAATAAATATGGATATTTTCTGTCTTAACAATAAATATGGATATTTTGTGTATTACTTTGTGTTGTGTCCGTTTTTCTGTTGAGCATAACATTTTGAGACTCGTGGGAGTATTGGAACGGCTGAACAAAACTGCTGCAATCGTACTTGAGGCATTTCCAGCCTATAAATGTGATTCATACATACTTAGTAGATGAGCTCACACAAAAGTCTTAACTAATGCTGCTTAGTGTTTATAAAGCATTATTAATACATAAATAGCATGTAAATAATTGACTCACTTGCTTTATAAATGATCTTATAAACCATTATCTCAGTATCTTATGAATAATTTATAACTGATTATGAGTCGCTCACTAATGAGTATTCATGTGGGAACAATGCTTTATAAAAGATGAATTCACTATTTACTACAACTTATATTATTGCTTCAAAGTTGCAGGTATTATAAAGTGCGACCCAAGCAGCTTACCTGTTGCTCAGGTAAGCTTACAGGTAAGCTTGCCAGACGTGAGGGACTGACAACCAGGTATCTGTCATGGATTCATTCACGGTTTAGCCTAGAGACCCCCCCTGCCACTATTTTCCCCGCCATTTTCCAACCGCCATTTTCCAACCGCCGTTTTCCAACCGCCACTCCACTCCCTGAACGCTCTCCTCCTCCCAGTTTAGCTCGGGGAACCAAGAGCTGCTGGGGCGACTTCCTCCTGTCAGCACCTTCCACGTGGAGACTGAGACGAGGTACGCGGCGTCGCAGGAGCCCGCGCCGCCCGCCACAGCGAAGGGGGGCGCCGCCGGTGGCGGTGGCGGTGGCGAGACGGCGGGACTGACGGCCTCTGGACACGCGGCGAGGGAGGAGGAGGAGGAGGAGGAAGAGGAGGAGGAGGAGGAGGACACAAGTCGGAGGTAGGTTGATGTTGGTTATGCCGTTGGGCTGTTCTCTCTGTATTCTCACACCCTGAAAACCACTATGTATCTCACCACCTCAAAGTCACTCACTCTTTCACTCACTCTCATTCACTAAGTCACTCACTCTTTCACTCACTCTCATTCACTAAGTCACTCACTCTTTCACTCACTCTCATTCACTCACCCTTTAACTTACTCACTTTTTCACTCACTCTCATTCACTAAGTCACTCTTTCACTTACTTACTCTCTCATTCACTAAGTCACTCACTCTCATTCACTCACTCTTTCCCTCACTCACTCTCATTCACTAAGTCACTCACTCACTCTCATTCACTCACTCTTTCACTCACTCTCATTCACTCACTCTTTCACTCACTCTCATTCACTCACTCTTTCACTTACTCACTCTCATTCACTAAGTCACTCACTCTTTCACTCACTCTCATTCACTCACTCTTTCACTCACTCATTCACTCACTCTTTCACTTACTCTCATTCACTAAGTCACTCACTCGTTCCCTCACGCTCTCATTCACTAAGTCACTCTTTCACACACTCTCATTCACTCACTCTTTCACTTACTCTCATTCACTAATTCACTCACGCTTTCACTTACTCACTCTTTCATTCACTAAGTCACTCACTCTTTCACTTACTCTCATTCACTAAGTCACTCAGTCTTTCACTCACTCACTCTCTCTTTCACTTACTCACTCTCATTCACTAAGTCACCCAGTCAAGGAGGCCAGTGTGTGACTTTAGGAGAGGTCATATTAAAGAAGCACTAATGCCTTTTCACTTGGTTTCCAGTCAGTCTGTTATAATGTTAATGTTATCATTGTAACGTTACGTCGTCTTAGTCTGTAACGTCTGAAGCACAGGCAGCACAGACAGCACAGACCTGATCAGGTCATGTGACTAAAACATCCCACCTGCCAGGTTCTCAAGAACGTATTCAGCTCCACCAGGGTAGAGTTTCTCCAACACAAGTACACCTGTTGTTGTCGTCTCAGGACAAAAGCTCGGTGTGTGTGTGTGTGTGTGTGTGTGTGTGTGTGTGTGTATGTGTGTGTGTGTGTGTGTGTGTGTGAGAGCCTGGGATCCCTTCAGTTTCTCACAATACTCTCCTTGAAGCTGCTTCTCTGTGAAGGTTACTGTGTTCTTCTAATATTGGATGTAGAAGAGGTGGAGGCGGGTCCGACTCCCAGCCCAAAGGTTGTGGGTTCGAACCCATCGATGTCCGCAGCCTACCTGTTGGCGTCCTTCAGCAGGACACCTAGACCCCCCCGACCTGCTCCTCCAACGCTTGGTCCATGATCCATGTTTCTCATATCAAATGTTTCATCCCTTACACATTGCATTGCATTGCATTACATGACATGACCCGAGTATTTTTCCCATCTGGCGATTAATAAAGTGTCTTATTTTTCGGCTTTGCTGAATACTCGATTCTGATTCAATCACGGCGTTCGGACGGTCTGCTATTTCCTGAGTAGCAGACCCGCTGCTATGGATAACAGACCGTTGCTATGGACGCTATTTCCAACCGTCGAGTCTGACCATGTTGTGATTTAAAACCCCTGCAGCCCTGTCGGGGTTTATTTTGCAGTAATGACCGGCTCTCTGTATCCCTTACTTAAACTAACCATGACATTATGTCCACATTACACATTTGGCTACACATTACATGACCTTACAGTCGACGTAAATCAGCGGGGAGCGTTGTGCTGAGTCATCCAGATGTCATGCTCGCCTCATGGTTCATAAGCGCAGATGAGATCATGCTTTGAATAATGTATGAAGCTCTCTGCTGGTCGCCCAGCTCCACATATTGTTCATTTTGTTTTCTCGTCCGGCTGGGCTGACAGTCAGATGATGGTCACAATAATATACAGTCAAGAGTGTATTGTGCATGTTTTATTGTGCAAGTTTTTATGTGTTGCATTTTACGTACATGAAGCATATAACGTATGACGTTATTGTATTGTATATGTGTGAACACAAGGCCTCGGTTTCAGGGAAGAGTGGAAGTCAGTTGGGTTATAGTGACCTCTCCTGGTGGGAAGGAAGCACTGCAGCTAACCGCACCACATGTCAGGGTTTGCATTGTACTGTATTGTATTGCATTGTTTTGTACTGTTTTGTGTTGTATTGTATTGTTTTGTACTGTTTTGTGTTGTATTGTATTGTATTGTTTTGTACTGTTTTGTGTTGTATTGTATTGTATTGTTTTGTACTGTTTTGTATTGTATTGTATTGTATTGTTTTGTAAAGCATTTTATAAAAGCACAATGAATCACAAACCTTTTTCAACGACTTTATAAACGCTATCTCCCACTTCCCTCTCCCTCCACTCCATCCCTCCCTCCCTCTCTCATCCCCCATCCCTTCCCTCCTTCCCTCCCTCCCTCACCCCCTCCCTCCCATCGATCCATCCCTTTCCTACCCCTCACTCCACCCCCCTCACCTCCCTCCCTCCCCTCCCATACGGTGGCGACAGTGGCTCAGGGGATTGAGCGTTTTGTCTGGCAACCGGTTCGATTCCCGGCTCCTCCTAGCTAAGTGTCGAAGTGCCCCTGAGCAAGAAACCTAACTGCTCCTGACCAGCTGGCTGTCACCTTGCATGGCTGCTGTCTGTGTATGAATGTGTGTATGAATGGGTGAATGTGAGGCAATAATTGAAAACAAGTGCTGTGAGGGCCCACCGGTCTGACCAGCGCTCTCTAAATGCGGCCCATTTACCGTTTTCCTCTCCCTCCCTGTCCTCCAGCACCCTGCGGCCGTCCGAGCGCGTCTCCATCCCGACGTCCCGCGGCTGGTTCCGGAGGCGGCCGCCGCACCGCCGCCCCCCCGGCGCCCAGCGGAGCAGCTACGACCTGCGGGAGCGGGTGTGCATCGGCAGCCTCATGCCCCTGGAGATGGCCGTCTACCAGCAGGTGCCCACCGACGAGGCGGAGGCCCAGATGCTCGCCAGCTCCGACCTGGACCACATGAAGAGTAAGAAGAGACCGATGTGTGTAGGGCTTTGTACATCAGAGTGCATCACGGGATTTATTGTCGGCCATATTGAGAGGACTCCAGAGAGCTGTACTTCTGTTAAAAATCCTAAATCAACATAAATATACCGTAACCTAGGCTTATTAAAACTTAGTGTTGAGAAATGCTGTGGCAGTTTCAAACACAACAATGTCTCCCCATAATGACAAATCATTGCACTAAACAATGACCAAAAAAACATGACTGCCAACACTATAACTAACATAGATATATAGTACACACACAAACATAGACATAGATATACAGTGTGCACACATACACAATAAATATACACATTTCTGGAAGACATGAAGTATATGACAAGACACAGGATATTTATTCATGCACAGACAAACACACATACGAATAACATAAAAATAACAGTTTCACTTCCAAAACGCCCCCTCTACTGGTGCTGATAGGTACTACAGTTGTGGAAATCCTCTTATGCTGTTTTTTTTCATTCTGTAGTCTGTAGATGTAACGACCAAACTAATCAATAAATCATTGAGTATGTGCATAGAAATAGCTACGACGGAGTTTGAGTTGTGACGTTATAGAAATGCAGTTTTTCTCACTAGTGAAATAAAGCCATGTTGAATGTCTCACATAGATGTACATACATGTGTAGAGTGACTATGCTGGTGGCGAGTATTGCTTGTAATGTATGCACTCGCGGTATTGTAAGACGCTTTGGATTAAAGCAGCCACCAAATGTCATGTACTGTTTATTGAATATGAATATTGCCAAGGGGAGACACTATACGAGTGGTGGTGACGTCAATGAAAGTTGTTTCCCCATGGTTGGTCTTCAGGAAAAGATTGCCTCAAATTGGAAAGATGAGCTGCTAAGAGTTGGAAAATAAGAGAAAGTTGGATAAACTATAGAGTTTGTGCTTTTTTATTATGTGTGAGAGAGCGAGTTGGAGAGGGAAAGTGGTCAGAAGCGGTCATTTTTTGGGGCTAAAAGCGGAGCAGTTTGCTCATCATCCGGAGGTGTTAATTAACACCAGTCGATTCCCCTTCGCCATCGACCCCCCCGCCGGCTCTTCCCGCTCTTAGAGCTCAGCTGTCACAGCGGCGGCCGTTGACTGATCAGCTGACACCGCTCTCTGCTGCTGCCCACCGCCGCCGCCACCACCATCACCACCACCACTACCTTTACCACCACCACCCTGGCCTCCCTCTGTGAGCCAATGAGAGAGAGAGTGTGTGTGTGTGTGTGTGTGTGTTGTATGTGTGTGTGTGTTCTGATATGGGATGTGATCATGCGTCAGTTGAACATGATGTCATGATTTATTTTTAGCGTGTTGTTGGTCATTGGCTGATTTGTAGCCTCCAGAATAAATCGGGTCAGTTTGAACTATACAAAAGTGAACATAGTGGCTATTGTATACAGTAGTAGTCTGTGTAGTTTTTATTACCAGATTGATGACCTGAATTAATCAATCATATTCAATCAATAATTCATCACATTTCGCAATCGGTTGGCTTCTCCTACACACACACACACACACACACACACACAACCTCAGGCTCTGTCACACACACACACACACACACACACAGGGTTTCCATGGCGACCTGTGATGTACGGCATCATAGCTGACCAACCAGATCGTCCCTGCTGATTCCCCAGTGCTTCTTGATTTAAGAAAACAAAAGTATTGTGTGTGTGTGTGCACACCTTGTTGTTGGATCTGGCTGTGCAAGTATAAACATATCAGGGTGTTGGCCCACATTCGCCGTATCCTGCAGAAGAAGTTACTCATCCTCTGACACGTCAAAATGTTCCTCGTTCTGGTGACCTCATCAGGTTGGACTGCCGTCACAGAAAGGATATCCACTCTATATGTTTTCCACTCAAAGGATCGATCCACTGGATAACATCATGGAACAAGGCGGGGCTTGGTCCGGTGGTGGTGGTGGTGGTGGTGGTGGTGGTGCTTCTGAAAAAAGCACATCACCTTTGATCATGATTTCCTCTCAGAGGTGGAGAGGTACAGCTCAACTTTAGTCTTTTCTCCTCTGGTTGTGGATGCAGCCAGGCCTCTGCTGTAGGATGAACACCGCACTTCCAGCGAGTGAGAGTCTCTGCTTTTGTCCTTGAAGAACCAGACTTTTGATCATTTTCTAACAAACTTGGATTTTTACTTTTTTTTTTCTCTTGTTCATCGGTTGTTTTTAAACCCTTTTTACCTTCCATTCAGGTCATTTAGTGTTCATACGTTCCTTTGATTCGTTGGGGCGTTACATCTTTATACCGCTGGTATCCTGAATGTCATCTGTCACATCGTTTTAGTTTTGTTCCAATCACCCTTGTTACCTTCTCACAGTTAAATATTGGTTGAAATCCAAAAGCTAAACAGTTGTGACAGGGATTAGGTGAAAAGATCCAGTGAAGACCAAGCCTTTATGAACACATAGCCATTGAGAGGACCCAACACTTGCGGAGACCCAACGTTTGTGGAGACCCAACGTTTGTGAAGACCCAGTCCTTGTGAAGGCCCAGACGTTGAGAAGACCCAGGCTCCACAGAACACATTGTTCCAGGGTCGAGCAACGGCACCCGAGAGTCAGGAACCCTGGATGAACAGAGTGTCCCCCCGAAGCGGGGTGGTCCGGAGGAGGAGGAGGAGGAGGCACCGTCTTTGGAGATGACAGACCGCCCAGTGATGGAGAACCAGGAAGACAACCACCAGGACAACCACGACGAATCGTCCTCCAAGAAGCACAGCGCCGAGCCCAAGCACCACCATCCTCCAGAACGGCAGTCCAGCATCCATAAGGGTTTGGGGACGCCCAAGGGGCAACATGACCCGACGCCCCGCGGCTCCCTGTTCAACACCGAGGGCTTCGAGGACTTTGAGGAGTTTGTTCTGGATTTTGACGACTATGACCTGCTGGAGTCCATCCACACCCAGCTGGCATCTCCGCTGGAGCCCATCCGTGAGTAGTGTTTTCTCCAGCCAGTCGCCGTGTCATCGTAGTCGGGGCTTTCGTGGTTGCTGACGATGGCAAGCAAGAGGTTTTTAAATGTGTGTATGAAGTCACCAAAGCAAATCATATGAATTTTTGAATTGGGACAGGATTGTCTAAATCTCTACTGGTTAGGGTGTTTGACTCCTGTCTGAGATGTGGTTTCAGAATCAGAATCAACTTTTATTGTCATTGCACAAGTACAATGAAATGTGATGTCTGCATTTAACGAACCACTAGCACACTAGCAGCAGTCACAGTGCAGCGCCTGGGGACCGACTCCAGGTCTACTGCCAGGTGCCTTATGGTCAAGGGCACCAGCACTAGTATTAACCTTTTTCGGTGTGGGAGGAAACCGGAGCACCCAGAGGAAACCCACATGATCACAGGGTTTACAACGCCACACAGAAAGGTTCCCCCCGGGATTCGAACCCAGGACCTTCTTGCTGTGAGGCAGCAGTGCTAACCACTGCGCGTTTAGGGTTCAAACCCCAATGTCCACCATCTACCTGTATGCATCCTTGAGCCAGATGCCTTAACCCCCGACCTGCTCCTTACTGACATGGAGATACAACGAAACCCTTGAATTGATATGAATGGTCAAGAATGTTAAAGCACACATACTATGTTCTGAACTGGGCTAACACTAGCGATCGACCGCCGGGGCTTCGCTTGTTCCCATCGATTGCGTGACCGACTGTTAGCTTAATTAACCGCAATCCGGGGCTCGGCTGTGCGGGGGCCACATGTAGTTCAACGCTAGCCCATGTTATTGAGTGCATTGACACAGAGCGCCACTGCCATGTTGTTCCCCTGCTTCCCCATCGACCCGGTTGCCTCCCATGTGGTGTTTCGCTGCCCGGCCTCAGCTGGGGCGGAAACGTGGCTCATTGATAAACTATAGCTTTTCGCCAGTTTTCATCCTGTCTGCCCTGAGAAGCTCCATGGTGTGTGTGTTCAACTTATGTAATGAGTTTGGATTGCATATTGTACAATGCAACCAATAGGTACAATACAACCAATAGGCCTATGCCCTACATGGCATAGGCCTATTGGTTGCACTGTACCATCTCAGTGGTCAGGATATTTCTCAGCGTTTTTTGCTGGGGTTGGTTCACATGTCTTAAAGTTTGGGTTTGGGTGCATAACACACATCCACACACACATTGGCCCACACATGGCCCGCGGTTCGCCCAAGCCCCATCTCCATCTCCATCTTTGTCCTGTTTTCTATATCTTGTTTATTTACAGTAGAACATGTGGCCATGGAAATCATTTTTTTCTGTGTCATCTAAACCCAGTGAACATTTATCTTCCCCGGTTATAAAGCTATATTTACACATTTCAAAAAAACTGTTCAACTCCCAGCATTCCTGGCTAACCCTTTTCATGAGGCCCGGGGGTTATCCCTTTCCCTCTGGGTTTCCAGATCTCTAAATCAGTGAAAAAAAAGTCGGTGGAAACCGTGAAACACTGTCTCCGTCCCAGCAGCGACCTATAGCGAGGTTCCCTGTCTACTGGCGAGACCTCTTAATCCTGCCTAATTAAATTAAAACATGGCTTGTGGGAGAAGGAGCATGAAAATTACATTTCTCCCTCTGAGAATACAAATTTCTGCCGGAAATTGTGCATCGCTCTCGCTCGAAAAAGGACCTCTTCCTTGGCTCCAATGGACAAGCGTTCCCCCAACTATTGAATTATACTGTAAGTGCCTACTGAAAGTAGGTCAAATTGCTCCCGTTATTTTCTCCAAAGGTTTACGTTTAACTTTCAACCGACAATCAATTCATTAAATACAGTAGTACCCAGTAACAATTGAAAATAATAATACGTCCGACAAACTAGAGTTAATATTGACTGTTAATGACTGTTAATATTGATTTCCAAAATCACAAATTGTTACCTGTTAACTCCTTACTCTTAACAACACCCGGATGTCATGTTGTTTTTGTGTGTAGGTCACAGATTCGAGGACAACCCCGGCGTGAGAAGACACCTGGTGAAGAAGTCGTCGCGATGCCAACTGTCGCGCACCAACAGCTCAGCGCCGCTGTCCAGCCTCAAGAAGAAGAAGCGGGCGGCGGACAAGGAGACCCACGAGGTGACAACACTCACCTTTCAGATTCAGTCCCGGAGGAAATTGTTTGTCACAATTTTGCTCTGGTCACATTGGAAAATACTAATAGGAATGGAATAGAAATGACATGTAAAAGTAAAAATGGAAACATGAAAATAGAGTTAGGAATAAACATATGAAATATAGAAAGATATGCATATATACATGAAAATGTACGGAGACTATACATATACAAAATATACACAGAATGCCCATAAAATATACAAATACATAGTTAAACACATTTAAACTAATTTAACTAAAGTGGCTCAAATGCTGGGACATTGCACAGCTAAGGTGGGTATGGTGAGCAAGTTAAAGTGACTCAAGCTCCTCCTTCTTCTCAAGCCAATGTGTAGCTCCATCGGATGATGGCTTGAACGTGAACATATACGCAGGGAATTGTACGATCTTTTTGGATAAAGGCTTTTATGTTGAACACCGACCTAAATCAATCATGACACAACTAATCATCAGTTCTTTCTTTTTTTGGTCCCGCTTCTCAAATGCTAAAACGCACTATGGATAGGATGCCTTACAATGTCAATAAGCTATGGGGTCATTTCTCTTTTATTTTGTCCACATTTCCAAGGAATAGGTTAAGGTTAAGTTAAGTTATAAACACACACAACAATTATTATCTGGTAAATCCTAAAAATATATCTTATCAAGTCTATCTGACAAGTGGCTAGCTACACTGGGTGGATAGCATTCGCTTTGCCACTGGTCTACTGCCATCATGGAACTGGCCTGTTGATGGCACCTTCCTTCAGGCTGTACAGATACTGTGGGTTCTTGGTGATACTTTTTGAACTGCTCGATTCCCTGAACATGTGACTAACGCCAACATAAATTACCGATGTTTCTTTTTATAACTTTGAGTTTTATGGGAAATGAAGTTCACCATGACACCGTGTTTGGAACTCGCAAGTTTTCCTTTCCAAATATCCAGTTGTCCTCTGAACCGTGTCCAAACCGCCAGTTATACTATTAGTTGGACTCTGTTAACTGTCTGTACGCATTAGCTTTCTCCATCTGTTGGATTTTTCCTCTGTCAGTTTTACTTCATGTTTGGGTAAACATAAAACTCCTCCTCGAGGTGTCTGTCAACCACCGCAAATCTTCAGGAAATGTAAAACATCTTCCATGTTTTAACATTTGACCAGACTGTTGAGAAGAAGAAAAAACAAGTGGTAATGGTTTTATAGGCCCTGGGAACCTCATCATGTGCTGTTTGGTAAATGTGTTCATCAAACTGACGTTACAAATCCAAGCGTGTACACTTGGGTCGGCCACAGTTGGGATTGGAGCGGCCATATTGATGCCATGTCTTTATGTACTTTATGTTTCCAGTACATCCCAGGGATGGAATCCCAGCCCCAGCCGTAACCTTTACCAATTACTGTGAATCAATGACATAGGTCTGACTGTTTGTCGTAAAAATGAAAAATGAATACAGTACCGCTTCATCCAAACCAAACCATACAACGTTTACTTTTAACTAATGTTATAGTACTATTATTAGTTAGCGTCATTATTCATATTGTAGTGGCCTGGAAGCATTTAAAATGGAGGAAGCTGAGGGGTACTTCTATATCTGGTCTTAACTTCATTGATCGCAACAATTCACATATAATATAATACTGAACAAATTCAGCAAATATTAATACGTATCATCATTTTTCTGTTTTGTAGGTATAAAAAAGCTATATCAAAATCCGAAAAAGAAAACTTGCGTTTTGTAAGGAATAAGCCGGTCATTATTGCGAAATAAACCCAGACAGGATGATGCAGGACCCAGACGCGATACTTACTAAAGATATTAATAATTTTACACAGAATATAACAACAAAAAACGATTTTATTGATTTAAAAATGATTGTATTGCTTCCACTTAAAATAGTCTGTTATAGAGTCTACAGTAGCGTCCATTGCAACGGTACAATGTCACTATTGACCAATCAGGATCGAGTGTTCAACAATGCCGTGTAATAATAGCGTTCAACGCGGTCTGGTCGGTCTGCAGGTGTTCGTGGAGCTGAACGAGCTGATCGTGGAGAAGGACCATGAGATGCGCTGGAAGGAGCGCGCCCGCTGGATCAAGTTTGAGGAGGACGTGGAGGAGGAGACCGACCGCTGGGGGAAGCCCCATGTGGCCTCGCTGTCCTTCCGCAGCCTGCTGGAGCTCCGGCGCACCATCACCCACGGTGCGGCGGTGTGACACACACACACACACACACACGCGCACACGCATACACACACGCACACGCATACACACACGCTCTAGGTTTGTTTGTCTGTTTGTTTGGGCATTTTAAATGATCGAATGAGGTAAAGATAAATGTATTTGTATTCTACATACATTATAGTTCACATAGTTGCATACATATACATACATACATACGTACACATAGTTTATATCTTATTTTTATCTAATTCGTATATCATATCTCCTATATCTTCCAAGCATAGAGGCTAATTATTTACTACTACTTCTATGGGTTCACGTACTATTCGCGTAATTTAAAGCCTAAGATAATTTGAAACCTAAAAAATGTTCATCTTTGAAATATACAATATCCGCGTCTCAAGCGAACGCACCTTAACACTTCAGTTACACCAAGCAGTAGAAGCTAACCTTCCTGACCTTGCAAACCACATCTGACCTCCTCCACCCCCTCCTCTAACACCTCATCCCCCCCCCCCCCCCCCCCACCCCTAGGTGCCATCCTGCTGGACCTGGAGCAGAACACCCTGCCCGGCATCGCCCACCTGGTGGTGGAGACCATGGTCATGTCAGACCAGATCCGAGCCGAGGACCGGTCCACGGTCCTGAGGGCTCTGCTGCTCAAACACAGGTCAGACGTGAGAGAAGATAAGATGGTATTTTATTTATCCCAGACCGGAAATTCGGCTGCCAGGCGACAGGTAGAGAATAACCTGAAAGGCAAAATAAAAAATAAATAAATAAATTTTTAAAAAATAAATAAATAAAAGAAATAAAAAAATATATATATATATATATATATATATATATATTATTTTTTTTTTTTTCTTTTTTTTTTTTCAAATATCAAAATGTATCATGTTTTAAATTATTTTTTTTTCATTTTTATATTGTTTTTATGTTGCTTTTCAGGGTATTCTGTAAGCAGGTACAAGACAGTAGTAGAATAAAAAAATATAAATCCAAATTAAAATTCAACACCATAACAATAAATATATCTATGTACACAATACAATATGGACATTAATGCGGGTAGATCCCACAAAAGTAGCTTTTTCTTCTGTGTTTGCTTTGTTGGACAGTTTGTTGGACAGGGAAATGAGTTGAAAGAGCGAGGTAATGACCACCGGTGGGAATCGAACCTCTGGCTCGCTAAAGGCCTAACGGGGGATAGCGCTACCCAGATCTTCCTGAGGGGAACCTCGAAATGCGCACGAACCCTTTGACCTTTGCTGGCTCATTTCCCCTTAAATATGATGTATTCTGGTGTCGGTGTGACCCCGGGATCACAACGCGTACCTTTTCCAGGTCGTCTGGGAAAACAATTTCCTAGAATGCGCTTGACCTTCTAGGAAACGCGCATTGGAGACGCATTGGAGGGAAAACAAACTAAGAAGTCTTCCCCCTAGGCTCCCTTACTTTTACCTTCGGCCAAGCAGCAGAAGTTAACCTTCCCTGGCAAGTTAACCTTCCCTGGCTTCGCAGCCCGCCGCGCCTCGTCTGAGATGTGTTGTTCTTGTGCAAAATCCTTGATCCCCTCTTTTCATTCTCGCTCTCTCGCTCCTCTCTCCCTCCCTCTCTCCCTCCCTCTCTCTCTCCCAGAGTCGCTCCAAACCGCTCAGGAGAGTAATATTTCTCCTCTCCCCTTTGAAATACGGCAGGAAATGCCGTGTAAATCAGGGCTGGTGGTGCTCTGGGCAGGTTCTGAACTCTTTATTGAAAGCGGGTCGGGCCGGGCCGAGCGCGCGTGACAGCACTCAGGATGTATGGGGAGTCGGGGCTGTGTGCGTTGCCCGGGCATTAGCAAAGTAAGAGCGTGGAATTAGGCCTCCTTTGTGGCCCCGCGTGCTTCCAGATGTGGAGGGTTTCCACCGGCCCCCTTAACGTGCCGCGCGCCCGATGCCCGGGGAAAACAGAAGGAGTGAGAAAATTCAAAGAAAGAAAAGACGGCGAGATTCATGGAAATGTGCGGACCGCCATCTGGTTCCTTAAGCCTTGCGTTTCAGATGCGTGACATGTTAGGTTTTCTCACACTTTCTTAGTGGATTCATCGCAAAAATATTTCAAAATATGTCCGCACAAAGTGACTTCTACCGTTGATATATATGCAGAAATAAATGTGTTTTATGTGTTTGAATGACTGAATAGCCGTTCAGACTCACTATTAGCAGGAATTGGCAGCTCTCTTATCATCCAATATCAAGGATGTACATGACAGGTATTTAGTTGCAGAGTCGCACAGTGCAGTGCAAAGGTCAGCAGGTGTCCATAAAGGAGGTCCTGACCACCGCTATAAGTAACTGTAATGAAGACACACATGGATCTGCTTTAAAACAGAATATCGACCGATGTCCCCCTCGCCTAGACCATAATAAAGCAACAGTATATATTTCACAATGAGTTTTTAATGGTGAAGCCCAAATCGAATAATGACCGTCGCAAGCTGATGTATTTATAGGAGGTGTGCTCCCTTTTTTCACTTCCTGAAGCCTGAAGTTAAATCACCACCTCTTTATTGATCCCCGTTTCAATGGGCTCCCTCGCTCCGCTGGCCCGGCGCACTGTGGCGCCTGAGGCGTTCAATTGATTAGCCAAAGTTACAGAAGGAGAGAGTGAACTACATCGCAGTCATCTGTCAGAGGGGATTAGCGCGGGACGGTTGAGCCATCTCTCTTGTGTGTGTGTGTGTGTGGATCCCAAGGGGAGCCAACATTTAAACCTGTGGATTTAAGACAGCAAAGACAGTTAATCCATAATAAAATGATGAATATCTTATTCTTACTGGCCTACAGGTTGTTAGTGTCACCGTTTGTGAAGGCTGTGTCTTTATTCATGGAATTTTTCTTTTTTAATTTTGACATGTATGAAATAGCTGTAGCTTCTTTATATCTTTTTAGTTTTAAACTGAAACTAATCCAACCTCCAGGAAATGTATTTCTCTGTCTGTATGAATGCATACACACAGAACGGACAAACAAGTTATAAAGACATTGAAACATACGGTCGAGCTCATGATGTCCATCTGTCTTGTGCAGTTCTCCTCAGCCACAGTTCCCGTCTCCTCTCTCTGGAACCCCCTCTTTAAAGACAGAATGGTACAGTCCAGTTTTCCACCAATAACAGAGTAACAGTCACGACGCACGGACGTTACTTGTTGTGGCAATGGCGGTTGATGCAACTAACACACAAGTTCTTTATTTTTTATTTGAATGTCTATGTAATATTTGAACTTTGGATGATGTGACACTAAGTTTAACCCTCGTTAAACCCATTTAAACCCTACAACAAATAGATGAACTAAATGTTGTCATCTAAAAACTAAAAACCATCTAAAAACCGTCTAAAAACTAAAAACAAAAACTAAACAATGCATTCATAAAGCCATCCTTGCGTTAAGCCACTGTATTGTTTGCCCGGCTCCACGTTGACCAACATTGATTTTGAGCGATTTTTTGACTTCCCCTGCACCTCAATTTTGTATTTTCTGAAACGTGCGACAGAAAAAACACAATGATTGATTTCTTAGTGTTAATAATAATAACAATAACTTTAATGTATATAGCGCCTTTCAAGGGACCCATCAACACTTTACACATAGCAGACAAAACAAAGCAATACAAGAAACAGAAAACAACGAGGATGGCAGAAATTTACGAGAGACCGTAAACCTTGTTATTCACCGTCATGTCCTTGTCCGAACCTTGTTCTCTCCATAGACGTATTTCAATATATTTGCCATTTCTCCTCCAGCCACCCGAGTGACCTCAAGCACCGCTTCCACCGCCTGCACTCATCCAGCAGTCTCCATGGCAGCTTCAACCACCATCAGCACGCGGCCGACACCAACCTGCCGCTGGTGCCTGAGGAGCACGAGGAGCACCCAGACAAGGGGCCCATGTATGACCCCAAGCAGGAGGTCTTCGTCAGCTTGTTTGTACGTTGGATGGTCCTTCCTATGGCTCCCTAGTTTTAGCCGCCTTTGTGAAATATTCCTCTTTATCCCCCCGAGATTTGGATTTGTTTATCAGGTCAAATGTTTAAAGTTGCTGTAGGTCAAAGAGAGAGAGAGAGAGAGAGAGAGAGAGAGAGCAGAAGAGAGAGAAATTTTATCGCAAAAAAAAAACAAAAACAAAAAATTCCCTCCCTGCGTTTCTCCATCATTGAGAAGTAAAATTTGCACACCAAGATGGCCTGATTTGTCAGAAATGAGCCGGGAGCTCATTTCTGACCGGCTCCAAAATGTAAACGGTCTCATACAGACGGCAGACGCAGTCAAGTCCAAACAGATATTCCCACAGT
The DNA here is from genome assembly GCA_030340625.1 of Merluccius polli. NCBI lineage: Eukaryota > Metazoa > Chordata > Actinopteri > Gadiformes > Merlucciidae > Merluccius > Merluccius polli. The sequence goes on along the minus strand of JAOPHQ010005837.1, from coordinate 12,642 downwards.
GCATTTCACTCATTAATAGCTCACAGATGGCTCGGCCATTTCTAACAAATTACACTCAAATATTTGCTCTCAAATCTTACCGACGGCACCTTTAACAGTTTATCCTTCCCATGCTAAAAGAGTGTCCTTTTATTTTGTATGATTCTTGTATGGCTCCCTGGTTTGTCCGCCTCTGTTAAGAGCTTATCCTCTAAAATGATGTGTCCAGAATTCATCTGTATGCTGAAACAACGTCGTTTGCACATTTCCTTATCCGATTTGTGGTCGTTAACTTCAAATTAACTCGATAATCCAAAGTGCTTTTGAAACGTGAGTGTGAAGATACAGTATGTATGCGTGATTCAAGGCCTGGGATTGTCTCTCATTGGCTGCGTCCGAAGTCTTTCAATCCTTCACAATTCACAATGCATGATGGTCTATAGTGCTTGGTTAGTGACCATCGGTTTCAGGATGCATTGTGGGATATGATGAGTCCACTATAGAGGGTATCATAACTCTCACCATACATTCGGACAGCACTGCAAAATGGTGAACTCACGATACAGTCGACAGTATAGTGAGTAGTGACTAGTGAGGGATTTTCGGACACAGCCCATTGATAAACATCCCACCCTGATGAGGTCATGGGCGGGTCTAGGTAGCGGTAGTCGCACATGTGGCCGATTACGACCCTTAGTCAGCCTACAGGTGCTCCTTGTTATAAACCCTTGTGATGATGCATTAGCTGCGAACACGTAATGCTCCCCGCAGCTTGAACAGTTGGCAAACGCAAAACAGCCCGAGTTGTCATTAATCTTATTTCGCTTACCCTCCTTTCTCCTTCCCCTCCTTCTTCCGCTTCTTCATCTTCTTCCCAGAAATCGCTCCACCCGCTGCCCCCCGAGAGCCACCCCGCCGCGGCCCGGTCCATGAAACTACTGGCCAAAATCCCCAAAGACGCAGAGGCAGTCATCGTCCTCTGCGGTGGGTGTAGCTGCAACACAACACGATACAATAGCTAGGAATGCACTGCATAATAATACGCTTATTCCAAGCTGCTCGCTAGATGTTGTAACCTTCTTCTTCTTCTTCTTCTTCTTCTTCTTCTTCTTCTTCTTCTTCTTCTTCTTCTTCAGTGAACTTTGACTATTATGTGTAGCGGCTAATAACACACATTAACACACCTTTAGGCAGCATAGTTAGCTCCTGCTCCTGAATTCACTGTTAAGTCGCTTTGGATAAAAGCGTCTGCTAAAAAATGACTGAATAGTTGTTCAAGTCGTTAATTGTTTAAGACTACTCTCAATCATTTGTACATTTACAGTCTGCGTTTTATGTTTAATTTCGACTCTCCATATTGAGTCTATGGATATTTGTGTTTGTGTGTTATTTTCTTATTTTACATTTTTTGTCTTGACTTATTATTATTTTGCTGTCCTGTACGTCCGTGACACCCACATTTCCTGTCTGGGAAAGCAGAGTAAAGTAAATCATCTTAAATAGGGCTTGTACATCGTCCCCATGACGGCCTCCATTTTGGAAGCATAGCAGCATTGTAATGTTAGTTATTATGTTGGAAGTCATGGTTTTCTGGTCATTGTTTAGTCATTAATGGTGAAATGATTTGTCATTATGAGGAGACGTTGTGTTTGAAACTGCCACAGCGTTTCTCATGCGAGACGTGGCAAAACCAAGTTTGGTTTAGGATTGTACAGGACTAACTCCCTGGAGTCCTCTCAACATGGGGGAGTATCAGCCACAAACAAATCCCATGATGCATTGTGACGTACAAGCCCTGCAGTAAAGCAACTCTCTGGCCGCTCGCTCCTCCGTGTCCCCAGGTTGCGTGGACTTCCTGGAGCAGCCGGCGATGGCGTTCGTGCGGCTGAACGAGGCGGTGCTGCTGGAGTCGGTGCTGGAGGTCCCGGTCCCGGTCCGGTTCCTCTTCGTCCTGCTGGGCCCCAGCCAGAACAACATGGACTACCACGAGATCGGACGCTCCTTCTCCACCCTCATGTCCGACCAGGTACAGAACTGGACTTGTCGTGGTTTTACATGTCAGGGATCATGTGCAGCATAATGTGTAACCCTTCCCAATAATGACCAGCTCGCTGTACATCATCACGCTTATCACACGGCTACTTAATAAAGAGATTTGACACAAAACATAACAACCAAAATTGATTTTATTGATTTTAAAAGGATTTATTGCTTCCGATAGATGCATCCATTAGATTCAGTTCAGTTCAGTTCAACTTTACTATGGTCCCAGAGTGCAATTGATTGGCAGGCTAAGAGCAACACGGCAATAGCCAGCACAGAACAACACAAAAGTTAAAAGAGATAAAGATAAAAGATAAAAACACGCATCACAGTGGGTTGTAGTCTGTGAAGTAAAGCGCATCACAGTAAAGCATTACTACAGCAGCGAAGTGCGAGTGCCTCCCAATTTAACAAGCAAATAGCTGCTGGAAGAAGTGAGTGCTTGTGTCTGTTCGTTTTAATCCTCGGGATCCTGAAAGCGGGGACGGTTGGAAATCCAGCGTCCATAGCAACGGTCTGTTGTTCATGGCAACGGTCTGTTATTCATAACAGCGGTCTGCTGTATTTATTAGAAAAATAACAGACCATAGAACGCCGTCAATCGACCAATCAGAATCGAGTATTAAACAAAGCTGTGTAATACTTATATATAATTTAATTTATCCCTGATTTTCCCCATCTGGAATTGATATTTATGTTAGCTTAGTTTGTTCCCACAAAGATCTTCATCTTGTAAAGACCTGGCAGGATAGTGGCCGCGGTGTTCCCAGCCAAAGGGTTCCTGGTTTGAGTCCCATTGTCTGCAGTCTAATCTATAGGCGTCCTTGAGCTGGATGCCCCTACCTGCTAGCTGCTCCTTAATTACGTATCTGAATTCACCGTTGGTCACTTTTGATAAAAAGTGTCTAATAATCTTGAAAATTTGTATCTTTATAATACATGAATGCTTTGTTAGATGAAGGCATGCTTTGTAACAACAATGGAAAAAGAGATTTAAAAAACTTAACTTAACTTAACTTAACTTGGTTCACTTTGTTTTCCCGCTCCTGTTTTTTTCCCTCCGGCCAGAACTTCCACGAGGTGGCGTATTTTGCCGACGACCGGCAGGATCTCCTGAACGGCATCAACGAGTTCCTGGACTGCAGCATCGTCCTCCCGCCCTCGGACGTGGCGGGGAAAGACCTCCTGAAGACTGTCGCCGGCTTCCAGAAGGAGATGATGCGCAAGAGGAAGGAGAGGGTTCTGAAGAAGCAGCTGTCCTTCTCCCCGGGGGTGGAGCAGGTCCACAAAGGTACCTCACCCAGTCTCCTTCTCCCCAGGGGTGGAGCAGGTCCACAAAGGTACCTCACCCAGTATCCTTCTCCCCAGGGGTGGAGCAGGTCCACAAAGGTACCTCACCCAGTATCCTTCTCCCCACGGGTGGAGCAGGTCCACAAATGTACCTCTTCCAGTGCTTCTACCCAGAGGTGGAGCAGGTCCACAAAGGTACCTCACCCAGTCCCCTTCTCCCCAGGGGTGGACAAGGTCCACAAACATACCTCATCCAGTCCCCTTCTCGCTAAGGGTGGAGCAGGTCCACAAAGGTACCTCACCCAGTCTCCTTCTCCCCAGGGGTGGAGCAGGTCCACAAAGGTACCTCACCCAGTCTCCTTCTCCCCAGGGGTGGAGCAGGTCCACAAAAGTACCTCATCCAGTGCTTCTCCCCAGGGGTGGAGCAGGTCCACAAAAGTACCTCATCCAGTCTCCTCCCCAGGGGTGGAGCAGGTCCACAAATGTACCTCATCCAGTCTCCTTCTCCCCAGAGGTGGAGCAGTTTTTGGAAATAAACCCTGAATTTATACACTGCACCTTTAAAAAGCCCCTAGGTATAGATTATGTGTATCAGCTCTATTCGTATCACAATGATCTGGACTGCTTTGAACCTGCTCCTGCAGAGGCGTGTCCGGAGGAGCAGGAGGAGGCGGACCAGGAGGTGGACCCGCTGAAGCGCTCGGGGGTCCCGTTCGGCGGTCTGATCCACGACATCCGGCGCCGCTACCCGCGCTACGCCAGCGACCTCCGGGACGCGCTGGACATTCAGTGCGTCGCCGCCGTCATCTTCATCTACTTCGCCGCGCTGTCGCCCACCATCACCTTCGGAGGACTGCTGGGTACGTCGGACAGATGTTTTCCATTTTGTATTACTAACCTTTATTTAACCAGGCGAGTTGTTAACAACACAGTCTTACTTACAATGGCGGCCTGGCGAAGGGCAACGCCTCTTAAAGGAAGGGGCTAAAAAGAAATGTCAAAAGTTTAAAAGACACGCAAGCAGCACGCATCCAAACATTTCCCACACCCACTACTTACATACAATCACAATATGCATGGCATACATGCATACTGTGTAATAAATGATGAAGCGATTAGCCGGTCGACTGAAAATTAATGTAATAAATCTAATTTTGATAATCGATTAATCGTTTGAGTCATTCATCAAGTACAAATTCCAAACAGTTGCTGCCTGGTGCTTCAGAAATGTGTATATTTGGTTCATGGATTGTTATGAAATGAACGCTTTAGTTTTTCTTTTCGGCTGGTTGTCAGATAAAGCAAGCACATTTAAGTCATATATAGGTACTGGGTTTGATCCCCAATGTCCGCAATTTACCGCATGTCCCATTACCAGCTCATTACCAACCTACTATTTACTATCAGTTGACTCTTAAATGCTCATGATGTGTATCTGAATTCACCGTCAGATAATGCGCCTGCTTAGGGTCTGCTAAGTAACGAGATATGAAACATATTAAATATGACTTCTTTGGTGTCCGTGTGCACAGGGGAGAAAACAGAGGGCATGATGGGAGTGTCTGAACTCATCGTTTCCACGGCGACGCTGGGCGTCATCTTCTCCCTGCTGGGCGGTCAGCCGCTGCTCATCATCGGCTTCTCCGGCCCCCTGCTGGTGTTTGAGGAAGCCTTCTACAAGGTGACCAAACACCACACCATCACACCACCACACCACCACAACGCACGCATTCCTTCCTCACTGATGTTTAAAACCTCATATTTGATCATTTTAAGGGCATATCTTCTCATCTTAATTCATTTATACTATAAAACCGGGTCGATAAGTCGATATCTTTATTTCATGACGATATAAATACCATTCAAAGACGATAAACGACGATAATGAAACATTCGACTGAAACCTCGTGTCTCTTGTGCGTCTGTCTCCCGCCCAGTTCTGCCAGGCCCATGAGTTTGAGTACCTGACGGGCCGGGTGTGGATCGGGTTCTGGCTGGTGTTCATCGTGCTGGTCATGGTGGCGGCCGAGGGCAGCTTCCTGGTGCGCTACATCTCGCCCTTCACCCAGGAGATCTTCGCCTTCCTCATCTCCCTCATCTTCATCTACGAGACCTTCTCCAAGCTCGTCAAGGTGACCGCTCCCAGACACACAAGTTACTGGTAGCTATTTACTATTTAGTCATTTAGCAGACGCTTTTAGACATACACATACACATATACATATACATATAGACATACACATATACATATAGACATACACATATACATATACATATAGACATACACATATACATATACATATAGACATACACATACCGGTATACATATACATATAGACATACACATATACATATAGACATACACATATACACATATACATACACATATACATGTAGACATACACATATACATATAGACATACACATATACATGTAGACATAACATATACATATACATATAGACATACACATATACATATAGACATACACATATACATATAGACATAACATATACATATACATATAGACATACACATATACATATACATATAGACATACACATACACATGTACATATATACATACACATACACATATAGACATACACATATACATATACATATAGACATACACATATACATATAGACATACACATACACATATACATATACATATACATATAGACATACACATATACATATACATATAGACATACACATATACATATAGACATACACATATACATATAGACATACACATATACATATAGACATATACATATACATATAGACATACACATACATATAGACATACACATATTACATTAATGTACAGTCTCCACACCTGTCTCAATGCATCACATTAACACACATTTCTCTGGCCTTTATTCCTCATACATCATTGCACATATTGTTCATAAACTTATGGTGAACGTCTGCACATTTCATGGCCCATAATTTTGCACGTTCCTGTGCAATACTGCACAGCTCTTTCATTGTAACCAGATTTAAGATTCGTATGAGTCATACGCATACGAGACGTACCGTGAAATGACAGCGGCAATGCTTATGGGATTGTGCCAAAAACAACAGTAACAGTAGTTACAATACAGAAAAGCAACAATATTTACAGTAAAAAGAGCAACAGCTGCAGACTTTCTCTACATATTCTTTATATATTTTACATTATTGTGGTTTTATGGTAAAAGTTTCTACTTTACATTTATGTTTCTTGACTTGCAGTACTTGAGGTTTACTTTATTTTTCTATCCTACTATTGTTATTCTCATGCACCGACCCCAAGACAAAGTCCTTGTACGTGTTAAACTTACTTGGCGATAAAGTCGCACAAAGTGTGGTAAAGTTGAATAAGTGTGTTAAAATCGAATTTGATGCATGGGGTTAGGACTGCTGACATCGGGGATTGAACCCTGAACCTTTCAGCTGTAAAACAAGATAATCGGGAGCGCTTATGGTGTCGTTCAGCTGGGGAGGAGGGGGGGCCGACTTTGAGTGTAACTGACAAATTTGAGTGCAACCGACAAATCCTACTCATTATGCGTTTCACGTCATCATCATCATCATCATCATCATCATCATCATCATCATCATCATCATTGTTATCTCGGCAGGTGTTTCAGGAGCACCCCTTGAAGGAGAGCTACGTGGCTAACCCCTCCCAGACGGCGCCCCGGTTCGGCATCCAAGCGGGCGGACCTGCGGACGACCACCCGGAGCACAAGGACGAGGCGGTGGTCCGGGACCAGCCCAACACGGCCCTGCTGTCCCTGGTGCTCATGATGGGCACCTTCTTCGTGGCGTTCTTCCTCAGGAAGTTCAGGAACAGCCGCTTCCTGGGCGGGAAGGTGGGGAGCGCTCCACAACTCACATGTCTTAAACTATATATATATATATACATTTTAAGCAATATAAGCAATATATATATATATATATATATATATATATATATATATAAAAACAATAAAGATTAAGATTTACTTTATTAATCCCACATTGGGGAAATTATTTTATCACTTAACTTTTTTTTACACACACACACACATAGGCCTGAAATACACGCACACACACACACACAGATACAGACAGGCCTATAGACATGCAAGGAGAGATGGTGGAGTGATAGGCTGCCACGTAACGGCGGCGCCAGGGAGCAGTTAGGGGGTTCGGTGCCTTGCTCAAGGGCAACTCGGCACGGCAGCGAACCAGGAGGTGAACTGGCACCTCTCCAGGCACCGGTCCATACTTCGTACTGTGTGGTCCGTGCTGGACTTGAACCAGCGACCCTCCGGTTCCTGAGCCAAGTCCTCTACAAGCCAACTCCTGCCGCCCCCTAAAATAACTAAATAACTACAATAACAAAAAATGTATATATATATTTTTAAATATTTTTAAGTTATATTCATGTGGGGCAAAAATGTGTACTTGAAGGATGTTGTTGTGTCTTTGTCTTTGTTTGGGTCCCCTGCAGGCCAGGAGGATCATCGGTGACTTCGGGATCCCCATTTCCATTTTGCTATCCGTTATCGTGGATTACTCCATCACTGACACGTACACACAGGTATGGAGGACAATACGTGACCATAAAAATAAAAGACAATGTCATTTAAAAGAGCTCTGAACTGAAAGTATCAGAAGGTAAAACTCAATCGGTGTCTCGGTATTCGAACCTCGCTGACTAAAAATGTGGGGTTTGTGTTTCCCGCCGTGCAGAAGCTCAACGTGCCGTCGGGTTTCTCCGTCACGTCGCCGGACAAGCGAGGCTGGTTCATCAGTCCCTTCGGCGACAAGAAGCCCTTCCCTCCCTGGATGATGGCCGCCTCCGTCGTCCCCCGCCCTCCTCGTCTTCATCCTCATCTTCATGGAGACCCAGATCACCTCGTACGTACCCACCCCCCCCCCCCCCCCCCCCCCCCCCGCAGCAGGGCTGTCTCCATGATGGCCAGAATAAATGTTTTTAAATATAAATGTTAGTATAGTCGTTTAATATTGTTGCATGTCTGCATGCTACACTTGTGTTTTTGTGAGAGAGAGAGAGAGAGAGAGAGAGAAGACAGACAGACAGACAGACAGACAGACAGATAGATACATAGAACTTTATTGATCCCCTGAAGGGAAATTCAGTCGTCATAGCAGCAATGGTACATATTGTGCAATTTACCGACAACAGAGTAAATAAAAATAAAAATATAAAGAAAATAAAGAATAAAAATAAAGATAAAATAAATACAAAAATGAATACAAAGTGAATATAGAATGCAGGGATGCAGTGGTGCAATAGATATGCAACTGTGCATTGAGTGTTAATTAGCTTTTTTGACGTTGTCATGAGACTGTTTTTCTTATTTTACTGTACAGGGACGCAATCATAGAGAGGCTGAACATACCTCGTTTTTATTCAAAATGTCGTTATTGTGGCGTAAGTTTTACTGTCGCTGTTAAACAGTGAAGTACTGTACTTTAAACAGTTAAACGGTGTTGCCTAGCGATTCCGTAATACAGGTAGTAATAGTCTATACCAGTTAAAAACTTTGGCTTAACCGTTAAATGCTTCGCTCACATTTTCCACAGCTTTCCATTCTCCGCGTTTCTGCGTCCCACTTGTGTGTTAGATTAAAGGCTTTGAGAGGCAGTAAAACTAAACTTAAAAAGGGGAGAGGGGGGGGGGGGGTTTACTTCATAATTGAACGGCACTGATGTCATGCAATTAGTCCCAGCCAGTGCAGTCCAGCTGGGTGAGGCTTAGACTAACCCCTTCCTAACCCCGCTGACATCTCACTTCATAAGTCACCTCGCAACGGGACAGCTGCTGCACGACTCACCGGCCCAACCGGACACAATGCACACTGCTGGCCTCGCAATATTTCACATTATTACACACACACACACACACACACACACACACACACACACACATGTTAATCCGTTTTTGTTACTGTGATTGCTGCTGATACCGCCGTTTAATGCTTTCGATACAGAGGTTGATATTTGATTCAGATGTTTATTTTAATGTCATTCACGTATGTGTAAGGATGGTGACTCTCTTCTCCCTGATGGTGACTCTCTTCTCCCTGATGGTGACTCTCTCTCCTCCCTGATGGTGACTCTCTCCTCCCTGATGGTGACTCTCTCCTCCCTGATGGTGACTCTCTCCTCCCTGATGGTGACTCTCTTCTCCCTGATGGTGACTCTCTCCCCCCTGATGGTGACTCTCTCTTCTCCCTGATGGTGACTCTCTCTCACCCCTGATGGTGACTCTCTCTTCTCCCTGATGGTGACTCTCTCTCCCCCCTGATGGTGACTCTCTCCTCCCTGATGGTGACTCTCTCCTCCCTGATGGTGACTCTCTCCTCCCTGATGGTGACTCTCTCCTCCCTGATGGTGACTCTCTCTCCTCCCTGATGGTGACTCTCTCCTCCCTGATGGTGACTCTCTGCTCCCTGATGGTGACTCTCTCCTCCCTGATGGTGACTCTCTCCTCCCTGATGGTGACTCTCTCCTCCCTGATGGTGACTCTCTCCTCCCTGATGGTGACTCTCTCCTCCCTGATGGTGACTCTCTCCTCCCTGATGGTGACTCTCTCCTCCCTGATGATGACTCTCTCCTCCCTGATGGTGACTCTCTCCTCCCTGATGGTGACTCTCTCCTCCCTGATGGTGACTCTCTCCTCCCTGATGGTGACTCTCTCTCTTCCCTGATGGTGACTCTCTCCCCCCTGATGGTGACTCTCTCCTCCCTGATGGTGACTCTCTCCTCCCTGATGGTGACTCTCTCTCTTCCCTGATGGTGACTCTCTCCCCCCTGATGGTGACTCTCTCTTCCCTGATGGTGACTCTTTCCTCCCTGATGGTGACTCCCTCTTCTCCCTGATGGTGACTCTCTTCTCCCTGATGGTGACTCTCTCCTCCCTGATGGTTACTCTCTCTCCTCCCTGATGGTGACTCTCTCCTCCCTGATGGTGACTCTCTCCTCCCTGATGGTGACTCTCTCCTCCCTGATGGTGACTCTCTCCTCCCTGATGGTGACTCTCTCCTCCCTGATGGTGACTCTCTCCTCCCTGATGATGACTCTCTCCTCCCTGATGGTGACTCTCTCCTCCCTGATGGTGACTCTCTCCTCCCTGATGGTGACTCTCTCCTCCCTGATGGTGACTCTCTCTCTTCCCTGATGGTGACTCTCTCCCCCCTGATGGTGACTCTCTCTTCCCTGATGGTGACTCTTTCCTCCCTGATGGTGACTCCCTCTTCTCCCTGATGGTGACTCTCTTCTCCCTGATGGTGACTCTCTCCTCCCTGATGGTGACTCTCTCCTCCCTGATGGTGACTCTCTCCTCCCTCATGGTGACTCTCTCCTCCCTCATGGTGACTCTCTCCTCCCTGATGGTGACTCTCTATCCTCCCTGATGGTGACTCTCTCCTCCCTGATGGTTACTCTCTCTCCTCCCTGATGGTGACTCTCTCCTCCCTGATGGTGACTCTCTCCTCCCTCATGGTGACTCTCTCCTCCCTGATGGTGACTCTCTATCCTCCCTGATGGTGACTCTCTCCTCCCTGATGGTTACTCTCTCTTCTCCCTGATGGTGACTCTCTCCTCCCTGATGGTTACTCTCTCTTCTCCCTGATGGTGACTCTCTCCTCCCTGATGGTGACTCTCTCCCCCCTGATGGTGACTCTCTCCTCCCTGATGGTGACTCTCTCCTCCCTGATGGTGACTCTCTCTCCTCCCTGATGGTGACTCTCTCCTCCCTGATGGTGACTCTCTCCCCCCTGATGGTGACTCTCTCCTCCCTGATGGTGACTCTCTCCTCCCTGATGCTGACTCTCTCCTCCCTGATGGTGACTCTCTCCTCCCTGATGGTGACTCTCTCTCCTCCCTGATGGTGACTCTCTCTCCTCCCTGATGGTGACTCTCTATCCTCCCTGATGGTGACTCTCTCCTCCCTGATGGTGACTCTCTCCTCCCTGATGGTGACTTCTCTCCTCCCTGATGGTGACTCTCTCCTCCCTGATGGTGACTCTCTCCCCCCTGATGGTGACTCTCTCTCTCCCTGATGGTGACTCTCTCCTCCCTGATGGTGACTCTCTCCTCCCTGATGGTGACTCTCTCCTCCCTGATGGTGACTCTCTTCCCTGATGGTGACTCTCTCCTCCCTGATGGTGACTCTCTCCTCCCTGATGGTGACTCTCTCCTCCCTGATGGTGACTCTCTCCTCCCTGATGGTGACTCTCTCCTCCCTGATGGTGACTCTCTCCTCCCTGATGGTGACTCTCTCCTCCCTGATGGTGACTCTCTCTCCTCCCTGATGGTGACTCTCTCCTCCCTGATGGTGACTCTCTTCCTCCCTGATGGTGACTCTCTCCTCCCTGATGGTGACTCTCTCTCTCCCTGATGGTGACTCTCTCCTCCCTGATGGTGACTCTCTCCTCCCTGATGGTGACTCTCTCCTCCCTGATGGTGACTCTCTCCTCCCTGATGGTGACTCTCTCCTCCCTGATGGTGACTCTCTCCTCCCCTGATGGTGACTCTCTCCTCCCTGATGGTGACTCTCTCCTCCCTGATGGTGACTCTCTCCTCCCTGATGGTGACTCTCTCCTCCCTGATGGTGACTCTCTCCTCCCTGATGGTGACTCTCTCCTCCCTGATGGTGACTCTCTCCTCCCTGATGGTGACTCTCTCCTCCCTGATGGTGACTCTCTCCTCCCTGATGGTGACTCTCTCCTCCCTGATGGTGACTCTCTCCTCCCTGATGGTGACTCTCTCCTCCCTGATGGTGACTCTCTCTCCCTGATGGTGGACTCTCTCTCCTCCCTGATGGTGACTCTCTCTCCTCCCTGTTGGTGACTCTCATCCTCCCTGATGGTGACCTCTCTCCCCCACTGATGGTGAATCTCTTCCCTGATGGTGACCTCGCTTCCCCCTGATGGTAGACCTTGCTCTCCTCCCTGATGGTGACTCTCTCCTCCCTGATGGTGACTCTCTCCTCCCTGAATGGTGACTCTCTCCTCCCGATTGTGACTTCTGCGTGACGGTCTCTCTCTCCTGATGGTGAACTCTCTCCTTCCCTGATGGGTGACTCTCTCCTTCCTGATGGTGAATCTCTCCTTCCTGATGGTGACTCTCTCCTCGCCTGATGCTGACTCTCCTCCCGGATGGTGACTCTCTCCGCCCTGATGGTGACCTCGCTCTCCCTGATGGTGACTCTCTTCCTTCCCTGATGGTGACTCTCTGCCTCCCGATGTGACGTCTCTGCTCCCTGATTGGATGAATCTCTCTCACTCTCTCGATGTGACTCTCTCCTCTCTCTCTTCCCCAGG
>JAOPHQ010005836.1:22500-40811 GCA_030340625.1 Merluccius polli | reverse complement strand
GGTACCAGTAGGTACTGAAGCTACGGTGGTCTGTACTGGTCTGTAAGGTGCCAGTAGGTACTGAAGCTACGGTGGTCTGTACTGGTCTGTAAGGTACCAGTAGGTACTGAAGCTACGGTGGTATGTACTGGTCTGTAAGGTACCAGTAGGTACTGAAGCTACGGTGGCCTGTACTGGTCTGTAAGGTACCAGTAGGTACTGAAGCTACGGTGGCCTGTAAGGTACCAGTAGGTACTGAAGCTACGGTGGTCTGTACTGGTCTGTAAGGTACCAGTAGGTACTGAAGCTACGGTGGTCTGTACTGGTCTGTAAGGTACCAGTAGGTACTGAAGCTACGGTGGTCTGTACTGGTCTGTAAGGTACCAGTAGGTACTGAAGCTACGGTGGCCTGTACTGGTCTGTAAGGTACCACTAGGTACTGAAGCTACGGTGGTCTGTAAGGTACCAGTAGGTACTGAAGCTACGGTGGTCTGTAAGGTACCAGTAGGTACTGAAGCTACGGTGGTCTGTACTGGCCTGTAAGGTACCAGTAGGTACTGAAGCTACGGTGGTCTGTACTGGTCTGTAAGGTACCAGTAGGTACTGAAGCTACGGTGGTCTGCACTGACGAGTAAGGTACCAGTAGGTACTGAAGCTACGGTGGTCTGTACTGGTCTGTAAGGTACCAGTAGGTACTGAAGCTACGGTGGTCTGTAAGGTACCAGTAGGTACTGAAGCTACGGTGGCCTGTAAGGTACCAGTAGGTACTGAAGCTACGGTGGTCTGTAAGGTACCAGTAGGTACTGAAGCTACGGTGGTCTGTAAGGTACCAGTAGGTACTGAAGCTACGGTGGCCTGTAAGGTACCAGTAGGTACTGAAGCTACGGTGGTCTGTACTGGTCTGTAAGGTACCAGTAGGTACTGAAGCTACGGTGGTCTGTACTGGCCTGTAAGGTACCAGTAGGTACTGAAGCTACGGTGGTCTGTACTGGTCTGTAAGGTACCAGTAGGTACTGAAGCTACGGTGGTCTGTAAGGTACCAGTAGGTACTGAAGCTACGGTGGTCTGTAAGGTACCAGTAGGTACTGAAGCTACGGTGGTCTGTACTGGTCTGTAAGGTACCAGTAGGTACTGAAGCTACGGTGGTCTGCACTGGTCTGTAAGGTACCAGTAGGTACTGAAGCTACGGTGGTCTGTACTGGTCTGTAAGGTACCAGTAGGTACTGAAGCTATGGTGGTCTGTACTGGCCTGTAAGGTACCAGTAGGTACTGAAGCTACGGTGGTCTGTACTGGTCTGTAAGGTACCAGTAGGTACTGAAGCTACGGTGGTCTGTAAGGTACCAGTAGGTACTGAAGCTACGGTGGTCTGTAAGGTACCAGTAGGTACTGAAGCTACGGTGGTCTGTACTGGTCTGTAAGGTACCAGTAGGTACTGAAGCTACGGTGGTCTGCACTGGTCTGTAAGGTACCAGTAGGTACAAAGCTCCAAAATGTGTCTATGATAGATATAAAGCGCTCATTCTAAGGTACCGAAAACACGATTCTTATTTCCATGGGATTATACACTAATTAAAACATACTTCATAATAATGGAATATCATATTCCATTTCTAGCAAGTCTGTTACGCTAGATAACACTAAATTATACACACATTTCATTTCACCGTGATTGATTTATTTGTAGAGCATCATCTGACTTTATTCAGGACTTGTGATTCGTTTTTGGAACGGACTAGGCCGTATATGGATATCACACGTCAACTAGCGCTGTTGTTTGATTCTGCCAACCTGAAGCAAGCTACAGTGAGGGAAACCCATGACAATGTTTAATAATCTGAACTATATTACTGCTGTGGGCGGCTTTAAATTATGGAAACTATCCGAACTGTGTGTGTCACTTTGATATCTACTGTTAAATTAAAAGACTGTCGATATGTCAGACAGCGAAACGTCGGAGGCTGCTACGGAGGAAAATGTTGTTGCGGCGCCACTGAAACTGATTGGCTCTCGCTGGGGGAAAATAAGCGTTTTGATCAGACGCATGAATTAAATAAATGCACTGGTTTATAATGATAACTGGACTGTTGATCAATTAAGAGCAGCCTTAGAGGCATTCAATGTTTTGCCGTCAGAGTTTGCTGATCTGCATCATTCTGTGCAATCTATGCTATTCGATGATGAAAAGGAAGGGGATGATCTGGACTGGTACCAACCTCATCAAGCTTGTAGCAGGTGGCTACAATGACCAACAGGTTGGACCTGGTGACAGTGGCAACAATACATGAAACCATTCAAGAGTTTTTGTGTTGTCCAAAGTTGTGTCTGCTCTGCTAATTGAAACCGAATCAAATCGTGCTGCTCTGATTGCGCAGGCTGCGGGCCTGGAAAAGAGATGCAAATTTTAGGAAGAACAAAGACTACATGAAATGGAATATGCAAAAAGGTCGGCAGAATTGGAAATGAGAACGGAAAAAATATGAATTGAAACTGGAACTGCGCTGTCTTCTGCCAAAATTAAAGTGATCGAAGAATTGGTTTATCCTCACAAGTCTTGTTGACCCTATTATGGCCTATTATGACCAAATGGAAAAGGCACCTCCCAAGACGCTGGGTGAATTACACCCTGGATAATATAAGTCTAGAAGATAATTCCAGCTACAGTGGCGGTGCATGGAGCAGAGAGCCAAGGCCTCCATTACTAAAGCCCCACCCCCTTTTATATCACTTGATTTATTGACCATCCAGACTACTTAAATGACCAGCAAGCCCACCACACTGATAAGCCAGCTGACAACACTGATAAGAACATCAGCATTGATGATCAGAATGCATTCATCAGTGTTATGAGAGGACAAAAATGTGACGGCTGAGCTACTTGTCAACCAGCAGGGACTACCCCTCTTTGGTACCAGCCAGAGAAATCCCAGTGTTTGGAGGGGATGCTTTGGAGTACCCGCCTTTTATCACTGATTTTGAACACAGCATTGAATCCAACACTGGCAGAAGTAGAGATAGACTCCACTACCTGGAACAACTTACCACTGGTGAGCCAAGGGACCTGATACAAGGCTGCCAGCATGTGGCGTCCACAAAGGGATTCACTGAAGCAAAATTCCTCCTTCAACCACATCAAAAGACGTTGGAGGGACGAGGCATTTTCTGGCGGATTATAAAGGCTTCATGAGTGACGTCTGGGAGAAATGCTTTGCTGAGAGGGTCCCACAGGATCAGCTGCAAAGGGATGTTGGGAGAGTGTGGTTTATACCCCACCATGTCTACCACAGAACCAAGAAGAGGATCCGGGTTGTCTTTGACTTTGCTGCATCATTTCACGGCACTTCACTGAATTCAGAGCAACCGCAAGGCCCTGATTTTACGAACACATTGCTAGGTGTCATTGTTCGAGTCAGCCAAGAGCCAATCACATTGATGGCCGATATGAAAGGGATGTTTCACCAGGTGAAGGTTCAGTCACATGATGCTGACTTCCGGCAATTTCTGTGGTGGCTGACATCGGTCAACCACTAGCAGTGTTAAGGATGATAGTGCATCTATTTGGTGCAGTCTCCTCACCCAGCTGTACAAACTTTGCCCTCAAGAAAACAGCCGATGACAATGAGGGAGAAGTCTGTGAGGGGGTTGTAAACACCAAAACGTAAAAAACGTCTATGTCAGAGCAACCACTTGATCTTTCTGATGAAGACCCTGAGGTTAAAAAAGAAGTTGCCACTCTCACCACCAGGTGTAACCTGTAATTTGAATGTTTTGAGGGTCGGTGGTGAAGGCCATTCGTAACGACCGCTCCATCACCACTGTATCAGATGACTCTAACGATCTGAAGGCCGCTAGACGCTAGATCATCTGCAACAGCTGAAAGGAAAGCCCATTCTGCCTCCTGGACCATTTGAGGAAAAAGAGTCGTACTCAAGAAGGAGATGGAGTCAAGTCCAGTATTTCTCCGGTCTTTTCGGGAAACGGTGGACGACAGAATATCTTCTGCTCATGCAGGACAGGCAGAAGTGGGACCTGGTCAGGAAGAGCCTGAACCGGGGGACATAGTCCCCATCCTGGATGACACATCACCTCGAAAATTCCTGGCTCATGGGAAGGCTGGGGGAAACCATGCCTGACGGCAGAGGACATGTACGCCATGTCAGAGTAAAGACCAAGATCAACATCCTGGAAAGGCCTATCAGCAAGCTGTGCCTGTTGCAAGAGCCTTCCCAGTAACATGACCTCTGACCTTAAAACCTTTTTTTTTTTGCGACGGCCCATCCTTAGATTTAGGTTTTGAAAGACACTTTAAGCTACATTGGTATTTTCGGATGGAGATAAGGACACCTAGGGGTCACTGGGCAGCAAGTCTATTTAGTTTTGATTAAAACAAACCTATGGAGAAAAGTAGGAAGGAAATGCCAAGATACACTTTCAACCCGATTACGATGGCTCTCTTTTGAGTTACCCTTTTTCGTATCTTTGATGTACTGAACAATCCTGAATATAATCTTTCTTTTAGCTTTTTGAAAAGCACTATTTGGCTTCAAGAATGTGGGGTTTGTGTCCCGGGGAAGAAGGCTGCCGACAACAGGAAACGCTTATAACTCACTTTATTTGTTTAGCTTTAAGTTATTTAACTATGAACCAGAAGGAGAGGTATTATATGTATATCACGCTGCGTGGAGGACCCCAAGCGTTGCATCCTCAGTCGCTTTGCTTCCTTCCTTTGCGCTGCCTGGGGTGATCTGACTTGAGCCGGCGGAAGTTCCGCCGGTATTCACTGGGCAGGAGGCGTGGCCTCCATGCCGCACAATGGCCAGCGCTAAGCGCCGCCTCCAGTATATCGTTTGGCGCCATCATGTGTTGAGGTGCAGTTACTACAACTTGTATATTTATTTCTACTCCTGGCTATGTGCAGATATTTTACAGCCTGATGATACATGTTATTAATTCGCAACAGTCCCTCCTTGGTCATCACTGATGACCATACTATAAATTAATAATGCTATGTATCATGTAAGGTCTAAAAATGGTGAGTATAAATTCAAGCGAAAAGAAAAACATCAACATCACCAATCGACTTAGTTCGGGAAAACCTCTTCTAGACAGTAGGAAAACCTGTCGCATCTCTAAATTGGATGGCATTCACCTTGGTGTGTCTCAAAGAATACATGGGCCGTAGCCAACAGTAGACAAATTATCATCACATCATACAATCCATATGTCATACCATTATCACAGTATCCTGAGGACAGAAAGGCATAGTAGTTAATGCATTGTAATTTCCCCATATGAAATCCCTTCAAATACTTATATGCATGTATAACCAAAATCGAATACCTCCAGGTATAACAGACATTACCGTGTTAGCAGCTCTGGCTAACACAGAAGAGACATTATCGTGTTAGCAGCATTAACCCTATATAGATCTAAAAAACGCCCTGTAGACTAGCATGCAATTGCTCAGATGGTTTCCATGCACGCAGGTTACTCAAAGATCATCAGTGTTATCCCCCGTATCTGTAGCCAACCTCAAGTCGGACAGTTCATGAATTCAATGCCCATCTTGT
This sequence comes from Merluccius polli, assembly GCA_030340625.1. Taxonomy (NCBI): domain Eukaryota; kingdom Metazoa; phylum Chordata; class Actinopteri; order Gadiformes; family Merlucciidae; genus Merluccius; species Merluccius polli. The sequence continues at coordinate 35,264 of JAOPHQ010005836.1, read as the reverse complement.
GATCCATAGGCAAGGCCCACACGCCAAGGTTACCAACACGTACCCATGTGTGCCTTCCCCACGGATCCACTCCTCACCAGTAGTCAGAACATTTTAGCAGCATCAAAAAATTCATCCGTTTCATTATTAAAGCAATCATGGGACTACAGCATAACACATTCCGAACTTATAATGCATTGTATTGACAACCGTGAAGCATACTGTGTATTTAATAATTCAACATTCAAGTAAAACAGGTGCCATGTCCTCCTAGACACAGGTGCCGAACTCCAGGATATCAGGTACCACAGCCTGATCAAATCGGGGCGCTCCACTGTCCCCTGCACACTCTCGGGTACACCTGGTCACCTTTCTCCACCCTGGTTGGTGGTCCATCCTTTGGCTCTGCACTCTGTTTCTCGGAATTGTCAGTTTCTTGAATGTCCCGTTCACTCTTTCCACCATTCCCAGTGAATGTAACATAACTGCTTGTTTGATGGGTGACTGCTGCACCACCCGGTGTTGGCGCTGTAGTTTTGACACGGCGGTGGAAAAAGCTAACAGGTTAAGGTGTTAAACACAGCATAACAGCATTAGGCGTTGGCGTAGTAATTCCCAATTTTCTATGTCAATAAACTATTTAGCTTATGCATTAGATCCTTTCCCAACAGATTGCTGAAGTATTTCCCAATGATTACTTTAACCTGGTCCTTGCAAATGTTTAAAGAACATATGTCTGACTTATGCAAATTCAACACTTAAACAAATAAAACGGAAAAAAAAAAACAAAAAACAAAAAATCTGAATGCACAAATATTCCCCCCTTGTAAATAAAATGCAAAAATATTTCCCTCCTTGAAAATAAAATACTCTTGAAAATAAAATGCAACAATAGTCCCTCCTTGAAATAAAATACATTACTTAAAATAAAATGCACTACTTATTCCCCCCTCGTGACTTTGAAAAAGTCACGCAAAATTAACACAAAGTTAAGCATGTTGCATTCATTCTTCCTGCTTATATTGACCATATTGATGATATCATAAAATATATGCATATGACAGTGATTCTGGGTCCTAGTTTATCAAACCTTTTGGAACAACTATTTTAGTCTTCTAGCGTTACCTTTAAATCTTATGCCCACATTATTTTAATTTACTTTTAGACTAGGTAAACTTATTCAATTGTTCTAATAAGGCCAAATTCATGAGCTAGTCTCACCCCACCGGAAGATCTCTTCCCAGTTACCCTTTCAGCAGCTGAAGAGAGGTCTTTCCAGGTCGGGTTACCATCATCCAGTCGAAAACCACCTCTAGGAGATGAAAAAAGAGTATCATGACGGTAGGGAAGAACTCACCCCCCCATCAGGATGAAGCACTTCTCTGCAATCCAGTCACTGCCAATGCACAACAAATCATAATTATAGAGTGTTAACATCTTTCAACATCAATCGCTTGTGAATAATCAATCATTAAAAGAATAAAAAGAAAATTAAAAATATAGTGTATAAAAACACATCACATTCAGATAAGACTGTCAGCCATGTTGCCTCCTAATATGAAACTTATCAACCGCTGGTAACAGGAATGTTCCTGCTGTTCATTTTGTGTATGCGGTCCATTTCAATGTCCAAATATGAGTTTGAGTCCATTTAGGGCAGGAACCCCAGATCAACTGTCCTCTCTCTAATGGACCCCCCTCCATTGTCCTGGGGGAAGAGAGACCAGAACCAACCAGTATCTTTGCAAAGAAAACATCTAACACAATACAACAAACAATATGTAGACAGTGGTTTCTTATTATGTAATTATAGATCAGGCATGTCTTAACCCTATATGGTCTTATATCATTACTAATCTAAGTAGTTCAAACCATATGTGAAAGTTATATCAAAACAAACTTGCATACAAAGGTGAGTCAAACGATGGGTGTATATGGTGAATGAAGTTAAAATTGAATATATATATATATATATATATATATCCACACACAATCATTGAATAGTTTTGCTTACTAAAAATGGATATGGCTCAAATAAACCAACCTCAATTCCCTCATTGTCATTGCCCAAATCACCTCTAATAATCAAATGGCACCTGTGTGTGTGTCCCAGGTGAAAACCCTCTGGTCCATCTAAGAATCATAGCCTCAGCAACGGTCAGCATCATTGAGCAAAAACAAAACATCGTACATAAAAACAAGACAATGGACACCACATTATGAAGGTAAACTGAGCAACCCAAAAATTGACTGTATTAATTGTTACACCCCTACACTGTGTATCAGGTTATGACTCTACCACACTCCCATATCGTCGCTTGAGGCGGGAGCAAAGTCCCTGGACTGTTAGTCCCCAGCGCTGGTTGACCTCTGGACTACTGTGGACGAGTGGTAGAGGAGATAACTTCTGATTTAAATGAAACTATCAGATAGGGCCGTATTATGCCCATCAACCATCTTATGCACAAATACTCATGAGGGGGGTACCAGGGGTTCGGGGCTTCATGTGACGTGACTGAGCTGTTGGTCTGCTATTTGTCCTATAAAGCACAAAACACTCACACAAACAGTTAAAAGTATAAAACAAATACACAAAGAAAACAAAATCAACAGGAAACAAAAACAAATAACAGACATATATACATAGTTGACCTGATCTTCAACCGTCCTAATGTTCGCATTGCTTTCTTCGTTATGTTTCATTATGTCTATTATTATTATTATTATTATCATTATTACCACTACTATTATAAGGTAAACCCCTACATAACTCTATAATGCCTCCCTCCTTTGTTAGATCTCCTTATCTAAATTATCTCCTGCGGCTTTATCTCTGCTCTGTCCCTCTCTCTCTAGACCACATTTCTCTCTTTACCTTCTATAACTTTCTTACACTTTCCCTTCTTCTATCCTTCTGTCTACTTCCCTCTGTCTTTCTAAATAAATCCTCCTGTTATAAGAATTACCACTTACTGTCCCCATCTCATTGTGTCCTGTCCAACTTCCCTTTCCTCCTTTGTTAACCTTATAATTTCTTATCATTAATAAAAACAAAAAGAGGTGTTCATGATCTTTCTTTGGAAGGGGCATGGAGGTCCCCTCCTTCTCTTAAGGTTAAAGGAAAGAATAAAACAAAGAGTTAATGTCAATTTTAACACCTTCCTATTACTGACAAGTTGATGCTTATGAATAATCAGTTTTTACACAACAACACTTTTTATCACAGTAATGACATCTGTTAACATAGTTATTTATAAATGTATATGTCTAGATAATAACATTAAACCAAATTATTGTATTGGGCTCCGTTCTGCCTTCTCCCCTTGCATTCTAGGAGCGCACAACTTCATTCACACTCCATTCACACTTGCAAACGCAGACTGGCAAACGCCATTCCTTTGTCCCCTTCTTCATGGTCAGTCGTCGGGGGAGGGGGAAAGTCTGGGTAGTCTGGGTGGGGGTAAGGGTGGTCGAGGGGTAGGGGGTCTTGGGGGCCATTTTGGGGACTCCCAAAATGGCTGACAGGGATTTGTAATCTATGCTCCCTGCTGTGTTACTAGGCCTACCAGTTAATATTGTGTATATGCCCAACTATGTGTGTGCCCATATGTGGAAGGGCTCCAAATCCACGGGCACTGTTAGGTATATGTCTATAGGTTAGATAGATGTGTTTACCGTCTCTCCCTAGACTTAGCATAGCCATTAGCCTCCACTTGGGCCAAATGGCTAAGAACACCGGAATGTTACCATCCCCCTGGAGAACAATGAGCCATAAACCACCCCCCGTGGTGGGCTATCTTCAGTTCTAAATACCTAGCATATCCGCTAGGCCCTCGTGTTAGCTTATGTGGCTAATGCTACCATGCTTTTGTTAAAGGTGCGCTATGCAACTCGGTTATTCCTCCGCTGTTTCTGGGTTTTCGCCGGAATTGGGCTCGCATTTCTCACTATAGAGCTCCCCCTGCAGCTTCGGAATAAGCCTACAACACTGTCGTAAAAACTCATTGACAACGCCCCCCACCCCCCACTTCGATAAATAAATAGTAATACACAACGAGAACCTGGATTCGGACCGCAAACAAACATGTGTGGTAGCAAGTCACTGCTAGGATAAACCCTCACTAGCTAGCAAGCTAGCCATGAAGCAACCAAGCTAAACACATACAGGGCTCACAATAAAACGGTCGAGCAAAACACATTGTTCAACAGACTCTCAAACCACATTACAAAAGCGAAGTTCACCCAAGGGTAGGCTACTTACAATTTCAGCAGCAAGACAGCCAAGTCGGCGTCCGTTTTGCATTCTTCCGAGTCTCTCAGTTGACGCCATTCCGCATAAGCTCGCCCTATGTACACTCGTGTCTGGTTTCTTTGTTTATCATAATCCTTTCTCTTATTCTTCGATTCCTCCGACCTTCCCCTCTTGGGTTCTTGATGGATCCATAGTGGATTTGTCGATTGATCCAGAATTGCCTTGCAACTGACTCTTTATATTCAGCCGGACCCATGTTTGGCACCCCCGCCCAGGTCTACCGTAAAGCAGTGAAACTACAATCTGACTACATTTTCGAGGCGCGATTGGATACTTCCGCTGCGTCACATCCGTAAGTGGCCGGGACGGCCACATGAAGTTGCATGTTCTGTTTTTCCGCGGGGACCCAACAGGGGGAGATGAAACACCCACCAAACAACCCAGAAAGTGTTGTAGAACGATCAGAACGACTCTCAACCTGCATGGTTAAGGTTATTTTTGATAAACGAGTTGCATAGTGCTTCTTTAAGAACAAAGACCCATATGAGATAACCCACGTGTTGGGCTATCGTCAGTTACATGTACCATATTCTGCAGACAAAGCTAAGATGCACCCTAGCAAAGTTAGCAAGCGTTAGCACATAAAGGATTATGTACACAAACGTGGGTTATTGTGTTTCATGCAAGTTAGCGTAGTTCTTTGAGAATACAGTGTTAGTAACAATGTTAGTAGCGATCTGTACCCTATCGCTCTCCGTTTTCCACTCTCCTATACTCTAGGGGTTATGCCCCAAATTTATATTCCCAGTTTTGTACTGAGTTTTAATTTTTTTTTTTTTTTTTATTATTTTTAATTTTTTTTTTTTTTTTTTTTTTTTTTTTTTTTTTTTTTATACTCTAAAGCTCCCGCGCCGAGTTTTTATATTCCCAAGTTTGTATTAAGTTTTAAATTTTATACTCTAAAAGCTCCCGCGCCCGAGTTTTTTAGCCTCCCAGGCTCCGTGCCGAGGTTTAATAATACATACAGTACTGGCCTCTTGGTTCTTCTATTTGTCGTACAATGGCGACTAATATAATTTAATCAATCCCAATTTGAGTATTCAGCGCCTGTTCATTTTACGTCGGCTTAACTATAACGACTATGGACCGAAGAACCAAAGCTCTACCACAACGTACGCTAGCAGCTCTGTCACCTAATAATCCTATATCTATCTATGTGCAGTTTTAGCCTGAGCAATGGGCACTGCTTACCTCTTGTTACGGCGCCATGTGGCAGAGCTGATGAGTCGTATGCTGCAGTGCGGCCAAAGTTCCAAGGTTCCAAATAAAGCCTCTCTTTCCCCGAATCACGTCGGGGTCACCAGAATGTGGGGTTTGTGTCCCGGGGAAGAAGGCTGCCGACAACAGGAAACGCTTATAACTCACTTTATTTGTTTAGCTTTAAGTTATTTAACTATGAACCAGAAGGAGAGGTATTATATGTATATCACGCTGCGTGGAGGACCCCAAGCGTTGCATCCTCAGTCGCTTTGCTTCCTTCCTTTGCGCTGCCTGGGGTGATCTGACTTGAGCCGGCGGAAGTTCCGCCGGTATTCACTGGGCAGGAGGCGTGGCCTCCATGCCGCACAATGGCCAGCGCTAAGCGCCGCCTCCAGTATATCGTTTGGCGCCATCATGTGTTGAGGTGCAGTTACTACAACTTGTATATTTATTTCTACTCCTGGCTATGTGCAGATATTTTACAGCCTGATGATACATGTTATTAATTCGCAACAGTCCACTCATTATTTCATGTCAATCATCGCCGGATTTCAATCTACTCCAATACGTCAAATAGGTAAATAACAGCGTTGAACTTGCCCTTATGGCATTAAGCCTATTTAGAAAATTACCGCTACAGTTGCTAACATCCTTATAACTGAAATCCAAACACTCAAAGATGGAAACTCAAGACTGTTTATCCTCCATAATTAACTTCATTTTGTAATTTTAACATGGGAAAGGGCAAATAAATATGCCTACTTGAAAGTAAGATGCAACACAAATCAAATAGACTTTAATTGATTGAACGATGAACCAAACTGAATCATCAGCGCACGATTAAGTAAAGAGAAAGCCAAAGCATACTTGAAACCGAATAAAAACAATTCCACTACAAATCAGTTCGCACCCTGTTGACCTTTGAACCCGCTGTCAGTAAAATTGCGCTTAAGGATTTTCACATTTTTGCCCTTTCTTTCTTTCCATCCCCCCCCCCCACACCCCTCTAGATAACAAATGTGCGGTAAGTAAAACAGGCAATGTTGAAAGCATAAGGTCATTACGTTTTAACGGCTGCTAACAAGAAGACGTGGGTTCTTGACAGTGCGACGGCGTCTTCCTCCCTAAGCTCTTTACCGGGGATTTGACCTCCGAGAAGCTAATTACCGCCCGCGGGGAGGACCGCTGGATTCTGGGATTCCCCCTCTACATGGGGTTCAACATGTCACCGTGTCAGGGAGATTGACCTGTCAATCTCCCTGGGGACTTCAAGCTCGCTCAATCTCTCTCTATTTCACCCTCACCCCCCGCCCCCCCCCCCCCCCGCCCCCCCGTCTCCTCTCTCACTCTCCATTTGTCTCTCCATCTTTTTTATTTTCACTCTCCCTCTCATCCCCTCTCGCTCTCTCACATTTCTCTGTCTCTCTCTCTCTCTCTCTCTCTCTCTCTCCTGCTGTATCCCTTGCTCTCTCCCTCTGCGGAGGGGCGGTGTTCAGAGGAGTAAACAGGAGTCGGGATCACGGCCGCGCGCCGCTCTATAAGCGCTCTCTCCGGTCGCAGCTGCTGAGGTTTTATGCGGAGGAGTTGTATAGTGAGACTTTGTATTCAAGAGGCCGGTCCATTGTGTGTTCGTTGGACTTGAGACCAATCACGTCGCTCGAGGCGGGGGGTCTGTAAGCCCGTAAATTTGGTGAACACAAACTGTGGCCCAGCAGTAGTAAACCATAAAAAAACTGTCAGCAAAGGTTTCAAATCAACCCACCTTATTAAAATCCCCTTCTGAAAGCTTCATCCACTTGTGCAAATGAGTTTTATCTCCGTAACAAAACAGGAAATAAGGCGTAACCCCGCCCCTCGCAGTTTCTCATTTCCGGCCCAGGCCCTGCTGAAACGTCTCCCCCCCCCCAGAGGTTCGGCTATATAACATAGTAGGACTGCTGGATCCCAGATGATGTCTGTCTGTCCGTCTGACTTTCTCTCCATCCGCCTGTCAGTCCGCTTGCCTATCTAGCCTGTCTAGCTTTCGCTGTCTGTTCTGTCTGTGTGTTTGAAGTGCACACCTGGTGAGAGAGAAAAGAATGCATTTGACATTAAAAAAAACCATTCAATTTCAGTTGGGGGGGAGTAGGAGAGACAGGGAAGAGACGGGGGGGGGAGACAGTGAGCGAGGGATTGTCATAGCAACATAAAGGGACTAGAAGGTACCGGTATAGCGGTACGCCTGGACACCAGATGGCCCATCAGCAGGCCTCGCTCTATCCTCTCTGACAGGGACTGGATTGCTGGGGGCCAGGTTCTCACCTAATTACTGCATGGCCACGCACACACACACACACACACACACGCACACACGCGCGCGCACACACACACACACACACACACGTGCGCGCGGACACACGCACGTGCGTTCCCGCAGGCACGCGTGGGCCCATGAGCACCTGTGTCTCAGGTAATTCACACAATTTCACACTTGTAAAGTATCACACACGTTGTCAAACTCGTACACAGGTGCGCGCACACACACACATACGCACGCGCACACACATACACACACACAAACGCACCTGTGTCTCAGATAATTATACAATTTCAAACAGGTACGACACACATCGTCAAACACATACGCACACTTGCGCGCGCACACACACACACACACACACACACACAGACACCCCGCTGACGGTCAAATGCAGGCCACTGCGTTGCCTTGCCTTGTTCTATTTTTTATTCCCAGAGTGCATTTCAGCCCAGAGCTGTCAAGCGGCTCCTTATGTACGACTCTGCCAGAGAGTCTGCTGAATACATTACGCCATCAGCCCCCACACAGGGGTCTATGGGTGGCAGGCACTCTGCTGGCCTGCACAACCTCTCCAACAAGTATTTGACAGCAACACTTAGCTAAACACACACACACACACACACACATACACACACACACATAGAGGAAGACTCCCACTGCACACACACACACACAGACACTGACTGAACACACATGCATGCATGCATAGACACTGGGCTCACACACATACACACAGATACCGGCGTGCGCGCTACTAAAGTCGCACATGTACGCAGTAAACGTACACACACACACACACACACACACACTGAACACACACACACAAGCGCGCAAATGTGCAAACTGCTCATGTACATGCACACCCAAATGCAAAACAAAACAGAAAAATATTCACCATGGCTTAAACTCTGACCCTCTTCTCCCAGAAGCCCTCCCATCACACACACACACACACACACTGAATAAATACATGCTCAGACATTACACACACACACACACGCACACACACACACACGAAACACACACACACGCCTGATGAAATGCAAAACAAAAACAAAACAAGGGAATATTCACCCTATGCTTTAACTCTTCCCCTGTTCTCCCAAAAGACACACACACACAAACACACACACACACACACGCACACACACACACACACACACATACACGCACAAACACCCCCACACACAGTTTTTTCACTTATTTTATGTTTTTCTTCCACACGTCCACACAGATCCAGCGGTGTAAAGCCTTCAGGAAGTGGCATTTCCGCGGCGGCCATACGCTAAGTAGCCCTTGTTCTCCCGCTATTGGCCGCGGCGGCGATTAGTCACGCTGGCAAACGTACCCATTAATCAACCCATCGCCGACCTCAGACGCGGAGGGACGCGCCGCTGAGGACACGCGGTCCGGCGCTCGGAGAGACGGGAGACGCGGGTCTCGTCTGAGCGGGTATCATGAGCCCCGGCGTCGCGGTGACCTTAAAAGACAGTAGCGGTTAGTAATTGAGCGAGCGTCTTGCAAAGGGACTCTCAATAGGTCGTCGCTAATGGGGAAGATTTGTAACGTGACAATCTTTTCAGGAAGGAACAAAAAGACAGACGGCTTTGCGTGTTTGCTTTCGAATATAACGATTAAATTCTGCTCATATGCTAAAGAAAAGGAAACGATTACGATTTGTGGACATTATACAGAAGTAGAGTGGAATAGCGTAGTGTGTTGATTCTGCGCTACGCATCAGCATGCTGCGGCGGCGGCGGCCTTGTCGGCTCTGGTCCTTCGCTGACGCCATCGCCGTGACAACGACCGGACGCAGCCTCGACAACAACAGTGTGTGTGTGTGTGTGTGTGTGAGCATTTGTTGCATGCGTGGGAGTGTGCCCATACAGCAGTTTTTGCATGTGTATCGGTGTGTCCACACGCGTAGACACACACACACACACACACACACACACACACACCTGCACTACAGCAGGTACTGCTGTAGAATTAAAACAGCTTCTGTGATTGGAGGAGCGCGGAGAAGAGAGGCAGGCAGGAAGCAGCACCGGGTGACACACACACACACACACACAGAGATCCTTAACTTCCTCTCCCTGAATGCTCTGCATGGCGAGCCGGTCGGAGGCCACGTCTCCAAGGACGGGTCTTGCGGTTCCTCCGACAGCGGCGGGATCTGAAGACGTCTTGCGCCGGGAGGCCCGTGGCGTTCGCAGCACGGCGCTCGCACGCATGTGACAGTGGAAGAGGAGAGGAGACGCGAGAAGAAGAAGACGGCGGTGGGGAACCTTTCGCCGGAGGTTCTTGATCTGAAAAGCTCAAAAGAGAAAAAAGACTTTTGCTTACAAACGTTTGCGTCAGTGGCGAGCGAGCGTGACTCGTTGGGATACACACCTCACTCACCGAGGGAGCGGTTCAAGTCATTCATTGGCAGGAGGAACGGCGGCGCGTTCAAGACAGCATATTTCTAAACTAAATGCGTGTAGGAATAGTTGAGTCCAGTGGAGCGGCGATCGGACGTTCACCCGTCTGGGAGTCGGATCGGTCCGAGCCGTTTTCAAAGTAAATAATATCCGGTCAAAAAATTAACAGCCAGTTGCGAGCGAGCGTGATTCGTTCGCAAAAGATGACCTCAGCGAGCGATTGGAGTCATTCGTTGGCCGGAGAAATGGGGTGCGTTCAACACAGCAAATATTCAGCCGATTCGGGTTGCCGACATTTTTAGCTGCAGCGATTCAACAACATTGGACTTGGACCGCAATCCAGACATGTGACATTATTTAGATTGATATTTTACGCATAGGCTAACATTTTACATTGCCGCTCGCAGGGCCGCGCACGCACACACACACACACACACACACACACACACACAGACCGTTAGTTTTTAAAAGAGGGTAGCGTGCAGGTGTGTGTGTGTGTGTGTGTGTATGGCTGCTAACATAGCATAGCATAGGGTAACTTCCCTATACCCAAGACAAATTTCTCCCTGGGGAGACGAAATAAAGTGACTTTGACTTTGACTAATCGGTATATAATACATAAAAAAAACATAAACAATAATGGGATATTTTCATACAAGGCAGTCCCGGTTACTTGGAAGTAGTACACCACTAGCCGCTAGTCTCAGCACTCATTTTTTCCGCTCTAGGCTACATGAACGCATCAGCCGTCCCCTATGGTGATTAATGCCGGGCAGCAGAGTATCCTACATACAAGCTCGGTAGGCAGGTACTTTATTGATCCCAGAGGGACATTATTTCGCCACAGCAGCAGCAGCAGCAGCAGCAACACACGTCGTCCGGTACAACGTGAGCCCCGAGGGAAAGACGGCCGCTGAGTCACACGCTCGCTCCAAGCCCCGCCCCTCTCCATCCCTCCAAGTGGGGGAACCCGGTACCGAAATACTCGATTTAATTAGGTGTCGTAGAAGAATATACTGTATATATATACAGTATATACGTGCTGTAGATAATAGGGTGGGACTTTGTTGCGGCGGCTTTCAGGTTTGCGCACGGGTATCTTCATCCATCGTGCGTTCTCAGCTCATCGGTTTGTCCTTTATATCGACGATCGCCAGCCGTTTTCAGTTCGGCGAGCGGCGCCGGAAGCGCCGACTGAACGACTCGGTGAACAAATCTTTTTAATGAACTGTTTGTAACGATTCGGTACACTGAAGAGAACCGCTTTGCACATCGCTGTGTGTGATGGATCGTATTTCAAGGCGGCCAGGAAGTAATTGACGTTTCACTGGCGTTTAACATATGCATCTAGCGCCAATGGTGTGTTGGTCGTCCATAAATGCGGTCACAAAAAATGGACCTCACTCATTTCTACGGACCTGGCTCCGCCCCCTCCATCCTTGCACCCTCTCCACCCCCTCCATCCCCTCCACCCTCTCCACCCCCTCCATCCCTGCATCCTCTCCATCCCTCGCTCCACCCCCTCCATCCCTGCACCCTCTCCACCCCCTCCATCCCCTCCACCACCCCCCTTACACCCCTGCACCCTCTCCACCCCTCACTCCACCCCCTCCATCGCTGCACCCTGTCCACCCCCTCCATCCCTCTCCACCCCCTCCATCCCCTCCACCACCCCCTCCATCCCTGCACCCTCTTCACCCCTTCCATCCCTCTCCACCCCCTCCACCACCCTTACACCCTCTCCACCCCTGCACCCCCTCCATCCCTGCAGCCTCTCCACCCCCTCCACCACCCTTACACCCCTGCACTCTCTCCACCCCCTCCATCCCTCTCCATCCCCTCCACCACCCTTACACCCTCTCCACCCCTGCACCCCCTCCATCCTTGCAGCCTCTCCACCCCCTCCACCACCTTTACACCCCTGCACTCTCTCCACCCCCCTCTACCACCCTTACCCCTGCACCCTCTTCACCCCCTCCATCCCCTCCATCCCTCTCCACCCCCTCCACCCTCTCCACCCCCTCCACCACCCTTATACCCCTGCACCCCCTCCACCCCCTCCACCACCCTTACACCCCTGCACCCCCTCCACCCCTCACCCTCCGCCTGCCGCCGACTAACACCGCGGGTATGGCAACATCTCACAACACAAAAAAAAGAGATCACATTCTTGCAAGTTCGGCACCGACCCGAAATCCAAAATGTCAAGCCTCCCGTTGCTGTGGTGATGTGTCGCCACTGGGTTGCCAATTGGGCCCTCGGCTAGCGCCGCGGCGTCGTCGGTGGCAGCTGTGCAAAACATTTAGCCTTTCTGAGCAATAACTATTGGACGGAGAGCGAGAGAGAGAGAGAGAGAGAGAGAGAGAGAGAGAGAGAGAGAGTGGGAAAGTGGGGTGGGGGGGGGGGGTGCTTAGCGGTATCGAACTGCCACTGCATCTACCACCGACCGGCGCTCCATAAAGACATCAGCACTTTAGTGATTTCTACCGCCACGGGTTCCCTCGCCGCCCCCTCCCCCCCCCCCCCCCCCCCCCCCCACACCGGCCCGGCG